>JANTCA010004564.1:0-10161 GCA_024741275.1 Chironex yamaguchii
TGTGGCTCCTTCGTCTGTGATAGAACTCACATTTAGCAAAGCAAAATAAAATAGTTTAGATTAAAATGGCCTCCAAACGTAAGAGCATCAGGAGAGAGGATAGCTGCTGTATTGGTTGTTGTGGAATTAAATCTTGGGTATCAGAAGAACGTATTGTGAAAAGGGGGCATGTGAAAGAGTTGAAGTATCATTCTTTCCCAAAAGATAAGGACATGCATGCAGTTTGGGTGAAACAAGTAAACAAGGGTCGAGTAGGGTATACAGTTGTTGGGAGATCCAGAATCTGCTCAAATCATTTTGTGAATGCAAAACCAACTTACGACTACCCTTAGCCAACACTTTTCTATATGATATACTTGTACACTTTTTTCCTATGAACTAGCAGCTATTTTTGAAGTTTAGTTTGAAACATTTTGTGCAAATTTTCCACATATCCAACATGTCAACTGAATCAAAAAAAGAAGATACTTGCAATGTCACTGATATCGACGGAGATGCTTTTTGTTGCCATAGAGATATCCCAAGCCATTTCAAAGAAGCTTATCTCAATTTACTTCAAATTACAAACAATAGGTTAGAGCTTGGTTTTTGATATGTACTTTCTAGACTCAAGCAAATCACTTGAAAAAATAAAGGAGGATAAATAAAAAGAGAAAATACAGAGGTGACATACTGAAAATTGTTTCTCACTAAGAAAGAAAAGGAGAAGAAATCGGTCAAAACTAAAAATGCAATAAGTTGTAATTTGGTAGCAGTAAAAGTACCTTTTAACAAAATAATGATGATTCGTGGTGAAAAAGGTATCATTTAGTATTTAAGGGTATAAGAATAAACAACAAATGAACAAATTTAAACACAAATTACAATAAATGGAGATCTGGAGCCACTTTGTACTTTTGACATGTTTATAAAAGCACAGCCACAGGTACGTTATAATAAAGAACCACAGAGGAATTTCTTCGTCACTTTCGCACTTTCATGTCCCAATGTCACAAGGTATACAAATTATATATGACTATTATAGAGTAACAAGAAACAAATACGTAATTTGCTACTTTATAGAGTTAGCTTGCACCACTAGGCAAAGGAACTGCTCCTGAGAGTCAATGGCTAAAGGGCGGAGGAGATTCTCGATCAATGGAGTAAACCCTCTAAAAATCCGGAGTCGGGCCCCGAAGGCGAACGACTACCTGCGTACAAGCATCATTTCGGAAACTCCTGCAGCCAACCTGATGCCAAACGTATTGCACTGCTTTCCTTTGGACCACACCAGCGAGGCAGAGAGTAGGATTCTGACGACTAGGCATCACACGATCCCCATACGCACTGCCCAGACTTTTGCGTACTGGAAAGGTAACTGCAGAAACATCACGGGAGAAAGCAGTTCCGCGTTAGACGTCTGGAGCATATTGGTGTGAGTTCGGACGTTACATCTTGTCTCCGACGGTGGGATAGAACATCGTGTCCCACTGGTCAGCTACCACTCGCCTCAAACTGAGCAGACCCCAGCCAGTAAGGTGCTGACCCGTCACACTTTGCCTGCTTCAATGGCTGCTTGGAGATTAGGTCAATACTGAAGAGTGGACTGTAAAACCCCGCACTAGACAAGCAACAAAAAGGAAGAAATCAAGTCCACCAGCACTGAGACTGGCAACCTGCAATGTCAGGACCATGTGCCCTGGCCTTTCCGATGATCTGCAACAAGTCGATGATTCCAGAAAAACTGGCATCAGTTGGATCTCGTCATCACAAGAAGAAGCTCACTAAGCTGCTTCTGCATAAGCCTTAGTCATCACAACTCTGACTGCGACACTAAACGCTCATTCGTTGGTACGAAAGTGCGCCTTCAACCCAATTGGATTCACAGTTCAAAGCAGAAAGGGCGGCCACGAATCAACATAAGTACGATCTCTGTCCCAGACCTTCACGTGCGTTTTGCGGACTCCATCACAGAGGTTCTCAAGGACTGTCCTATCACGTGTGTGGAGAGGCAGAAACACATTCGTGATGCCACCTACAACTCTACCATGGACGCCTTCCGCAAACTGGAGAAGAAGAATGCAGACTGGTTCGAAGCAGGGATCACAGAACTCGAAGCAGCAATCGCAGTGTGGCAATCCTGGAATACAAGAGGGCACATTCAAGTAAGACACTTGCTGCACTCAGGAAGGCCAGAAACGCGTCCCAGTGGATAGCACGAAAATGCGCCAACGCCAACGCTAACGACTGAACCCGTGCCAACTGAATATCCCACTGTCTCCCGACTGTGGCCTCACAAGTGCCATTTAAAAGGGCAGATAGAAGCTTTTGGACCGAGTGTCACTACGATCTCTCGGTTAAAGTCTGTTTCAGGCGACCTCATTACGGACCCCGGCAATGGTGGGATCGACGGAGCAAGTTAAGACCGATCAGCTGTACTCGAGAATGTCATCACTGACTTAACAGTCGAGCACGTTCATCCCTGCGATTCATTGAGGCGCTTGATGCTCCACAGTCTATAGAGGAATTCAGTAAGGCAATCGGTTCCCTTGCCTGTATCAAAGCAACAGGAAGTGGTGATATTCCACCTGAGATCTTTAAGGCCAGTACAAGGACAATACACCTTGACCACCTCCACCAGCTGTTGCTGTAGTGCTGGGAGGAAGGAACAGTGCCAGAGGACATGCGGGACTCCAGCATCACAACCTTGTACAAAAACAAGGGAGACACATTGATTGCAACAATTACCGTGGACTCTCCTTTCTCAGTAATGTCGGCAAGGTTTTCGCGTCTATCCAGAGGCTTCAGAGCGGAAAGATCCACTATCGATATGGTCTTCATCTTGAGACCGCTCCAGGAAAAGTGCCGTGAACAGCATCAGCCACTCTACATTGCCTTCATAGAACTTACAAAAGCGTTTGATTTGGTCAATAGGTGAGGCCTCTTCACCCTAATGCTCAGAATCCGATGTCTCCCCAGGCTACTGAAGAAGATTCACGAAGACATGAAAGCCACTATCCAGTATAATAGATCATCCTCAGAACCTTTCCCGATCCACAGTAGCATAAAGCAAGGACGTGTCCTCGCTCCAACACTCTTCGGTATCTTTTTCTCTCTGCTGCTGCAATGTGCCTTCGATCAGTCCAAGGATGGCGTCTTCATCCACACAGGAAGTGATGAGAGCCACTTCAACCTCGCTCACCTCCATGCAAAGACCAAGGTACGCAGAGTATTCCTCAGAGAAATGCTGTTTACAAACGATGCTGCCCTGACTACACAGACCGAAGATGCCCTACAATGTCTTGTCACCCGTCTGGTGAGTTTGGTCTGACTATCAGTATAAAAAGACCAAAAACCCTGGGCCAAGATGTCAGAAGTACTCCCTGCAAATGAATCGGTGTACACACTTTCAAGGTGGTGAAGGATTTCACCTACCTTGGCTCCAGAATCTCAGACAACCTCTCCTTGGACTCAGAAATCAACACCCGGATTGGTAAAGCGGCCACAGCAATGAATCTCGCTGGATTAACAGAGTCTGGAGTAACTCCATGCTGACCCAGAACACTGAAGTTTTAGTGTATGAGGCCTGTGTTCTGAGCACCCTGTTCTATCGAAGTGAAGCCTGAACACTGTACTCTCGGCAAGAGCGGAGACTCGACGCTATCCGCCTACGCTGTCTGAGTATACTGGATTATAGATATTAGCTGGCAGGACAGTGTTCCCAACAAAGAGGTACTTTCGCAAGCAAAGTTACCTAGTATGTTTGCTGTCCTCTCCCAGAGACGTCTTCGTTGGCTAGGTCTTGTCATACGTGCAAGACGGCCGGATGCTAAAGGACAATCTGTATGGCGAATTCACCCTTGGCCAGACCCCTCGGCAGACCAGTTCTTAGCTTCAAAGATGTCTGCAAGCGTGACTTGAAGGCTGCCAACTTCAATCTGGCGGACCTGGGATCCTCAGCTGCTGCCGTGCCCCTGGGGACGAACTGTCACGATCACCATCGAGGTGTGCGAGGGAAGGAGAGCGGACCAGTGGGAACAGAAAAGAGAGAGTAGGCGACATAGGGAAGTATCTTTGCCGAGAGAAACCGATACCAATTTTGCCTTCAGCAACTGCAACAAGCTCTGCGGGTCCAGAATAGGCCTGTTTAGCCGACGTTCAGCAGACGCTGCCACGCCACCACAAATTGATACACGGCGCGCAAACTCCATTGTCTCGCATGACAGACGGATGCCAACTAACAACAACTATAGAGTTAGCTTAATGTCTTGCTATCTTAAGTCTTTGATAGCCCAATTTGCTTGAAAATCGTTATATTGAGCAAACTGACAGAGCAGATAAAAAATATGTCACTATTGATAATGGTTCGCTGTGGGGTGTTTGTTATCTCCATGACGCTCAGTACAAGCGATTTTGCTTCAAAAATCACAAACAAGAAACTTGTTAATACCTTCTACTCTGGTATAGCCAACACGGAGAATTTTAGCACGGAGTATGGATGGAGGAGGGCTACACAACAAGCATATTGGAACTGACAAAGAAAATATGATTGTCATGTCAATCTAACTTAACTTTAATTGAGAGCAAAGTAGTTGCTCATGAGAAATAAAATTAGGCTAAGTGTTTGATAAAACAAAATATAAAAACTGCACGTTTTGCTTCTTAAAGAGAACTTCGAGACGTTTATTCTAAGGTGGAGACTAATTTGTAAGCAATACAAAAAGAATTAATGATAGCAATTTCCAGAGAACACGCCTTCGATGATAAACAAGGTCAGCATTTTAAGGTATAACTACAGTAATAAGCAATCATTCTTAGTGGATTATTACACCACTGAGACGCACATAGCATCTATTTTAAATACTAAACAATGTAAATTTAGTGATAGCTTTACATAGAAATATAAGTCATACCCAATATCATAGATGAGCATAAAGCTGGAAAGGACAGTGCAACCATTGCTCAATTTAGCACACGTAAACACCAAAACTGACATTTAAAATGACACTATTGAATTTAATTAGAGACAACACGTGCATTACCAGAATAAATTATGGGTTTGCAATATGATGCAATCTCTTGTACGTGCGTTTTGCCAACTTGACCACAATTGCATGATGAATTTATATTTGCTCACAGGATATCACTTATTATTATCGCTATAATTCATTTCATTACAAAGAACTACACAACCTCTTTACATCCAAATTCATAGTACAAGGATCATCGTTAATTTCTTCCTATCTCTTGTTGCAGTCCTCGTTAATATTTTGTCCCAGTATTATTGCTGCTATTTGCTACCAACATTGTACTTGCCTGGAATTCATGCTTTCACCCGGAGTCCTCTGTTGGTACTGTTTTGAAATAACCACTCAGTCTCTACTAGTTTGAATAGAAGTCTCAATACAAGAAGCACCCTCGATGTCACCATTGTCGTATTAAGATTATATACAAGGATTTGTAGTGCATTTTGGTATATATGTGTAGGTTGATAACTTTTTTTTTTTCCTTTCTCCATAATTAAGTCCAGCTTTAAGTTGTCTTCACCGCAGCAATAGCATATTGGTAGAGTGCTTCCTTAGTGTGTGGTTCGAATCTATCAAAGGGTAATACTTTGAAAAAGTATTATGCTTTCCTACTCAGTGCTCAGCACTTACTCGATACATTATGGAATGTAAACATACAGTGATACAAGTGAGCCATCCCCCTAGCATTCACTGTCTTTGCACAACTGCATGTCCCTATGGTCCAGGAAAAGGAGATGGACGTCGGCCTAAACACAAAAATAATGTGTGAAGAAACTTTCATTGTTCCTATGAGGCTTTGACTTTGCAAAGAAAAATATAAGACAATAGTTTAAATGATTGCATCAAAATTGTGGTTTGTGGTAATGTTTGTCCAGATAGCAGCATCCATCTTTTTTTAATGTTTATTTCTAGTATATATTTTCTATTTATTGTCGGTTTAAGATGAATGAATGGTACCCGCTTCTTCTTCGTGCGGTCCGTGGATGCACTCTGATGACTTATATCACGTCACTTACATCTTGAGGATGATGCTCGGGCAGCTTCTGCCACACGCAAGGCAGCCCATCGAAAGATGTCATCAGTCCATTTTCGTCACAGCCTACCCCGAGCTCGTTTCCCTGGAACATGACCATGCATGATTGTATGGGCCAGCTCAAGGTCGTCTGGATGTCTTGTGACGTGACCAAATAATTGCATCTTTCTCTCTTTTACTATCTCCAGAATCCTACGCTGTGCAATGCCAGCCATGTTTGCTACTTGCTGCCTGATGGATTCGTTCGTCCGCTTGTCTGTCCATTTAACACCTAGCATCATTCTGTAGCACCACATTTCACAAGGATTGACTTTCTTCGCAATTTCCTCGTTGTATGTCCAAGCTTCGCATCCATATAAAAGTACTGATATTACCACAGATCTTAGGAGGCGCAGTTTAACCAGAAAGGTGATCTGCTTTGACTTCTATATCATGGACAGTTTGGTCATTGCTGCTTTCGTCATGCCTACCCTTTTGCGTACTTCCACAGTTGACTTCCCATTTTCGTGGATAATGCATCCCAGATACTTGAAATGTTGCACTTGTTCCAATGATGTTCCACCCACCTCAACACTCTCCTCAATTCTTTCTGTGGTTGCACCAACTACCAGCAGTTTACTTTTTTCAGCACTTATCTCCATTCCCATCTTCTTTGACATCTCGTCCAGTCTCATAGTTAGGTCTTTGAGACTGCTGGCTGATGCAGTTAGTAGAGCAATATCATCCGCAAAGTGAAGATAGGTTAGCTGTTTCCCTTGGAAAAAAATGCCATCATCGAATTGGTCAGTAGCCCTTGGAACCAACTCCTCAAGGCATGCATTGAACAACATGGGTGAAAGGACGCATCCCTTTCGCACTCCGATGCTGCACTTGAAGAAGTCATTCAAGTAGGTGTCGACTCTCACTGCACTCTCGGTGTTGGCATACAGGTTTTTCAATCATGACATTATGCTGGTATCAACTCCATGTTTTTCTAGGACAGCCCAGAGAGCAACATGCCACACTCGATCGAAGGTTTTCTTATAGTCAATGAAGTTGTTGTAGACCTTCATGCCATTTTCAATATATTTTTCGCAGACAATCCGCAGATTGCATACTTGCTCAACTGTTCCTCATCCTGCTCGGAACCCTGCTTGACTTGCTTCTACATACTACAAATACACATCCTCAGGATCAGGTATAATTTTAGTTGTATGTTTGTTTACGTTTTCAATATTTCATCTCAGCTTGTAGTAATCCTGCACACAGCTTGTTGTGATACCTAATTTCTTTTGGTTAAAAGAATTTTAACAATGGATCTTCAGGTCAAGATTTGAACTAACTTTTTCCTATTTATTCTTCATCATATCCAAAGCCCTTTTCTCCTGAAGTCAGCTTGTCCATCCTTTGTCTGAAAGCAGAAACGTAAGGCTGGAGTTATACTGCCTACAGGGGCTGATTTCAGAGTTAAAGATTGGGGGGGGGTTAGATAATGATCGGATGTTGGTTCCACGCCCTTCAAGTGCCTTGAAAATAACAGAAAAGCTCATTTGCCAATTTCTCTTTATAACTATAATGTCGCAAACGTAAAGTTACACAGTATTTATTTATATAAAAACTGAATCAAATTTTGCTAAGCTTTAATTGTAAATTCAAAAAAATTATCAAACTTCGATTCTTCTCGCTTTAAGTTTTGACCATTTATCGGAAGCTTTTCAACGTCTATCCAGTCTGTTACATCATTTTCACAAGCAATGTTCATAAAGCTGTCTTGCCGAAAATCAGACATTTTTACCTCAAATGTCTTCAGCAGCTTTAATCTTTTAAACGAACGCTGGCTATTTAGTTGCTACGAATACCGAAACTTTTCACTCATTTGGCTGCCTCAAAAGGGTTTTTTCCTAGCACCATCCACCTCATATCTTACCACTTTGTGCATACGTTTCAGATCCTCGTGATAAATTGTCATGTGTTTACCTCTAATCAAAATGGAAGACTGATCCACATTCTAAACATTTGACATTGTAACGGTTGGTTCGCTTTTTTGGAGGCATATTAGCAATTACCGGCTGATAACTGAGAACACATGAAAAGATGAGTCAACTTTGAATAAAAGTTTATATCAGTAACGTTTTCCTTCGTTTTTCGTGAAACGTTTGAAATGTTGATAGGTAACAACTGCCAAAGTTAGCAGAAATCTTATTGCGAAAATAATCTGTTTTCCCATAACTATCCTTATTTTATCATGATATATAAAGAGGCTGTTGTAATGATGCAGATGCCTAGGACACCCACAAAGATAATAGGCTTTTATCACCCAGATGTAGTGCTTTGATTAGCATCTGAGTAGTACATGTTTGTGGTGGGACGTGATTGTGTCATTGACGTCAATCTGTTGGTCATCTCATTCATTTGACAACGGTTTGATGGTTCATTTATGTTTCAAGGTTTGACAGTTCATTTCATAATTTTTCATTTTGCCAAATATTTCAAAGATACTATATCTTTTTCATAATCCTTTCTGCACTGATATTTACCTTCAACCGTTTCAGTCCATTGTTTTTTTCAAGTTCATTCTCTAAAATATAAATCAATACACTTTCATCTGACATCGCTTCGGAGAGTTGTGGGGCCGGAGGTCCGTTGTCTAAATTCCTTTACCAGTTGGAGTAAACTTCATAAATTTGCAAAATAAAAATGACAATGCAATGCAAATGTCCTACAAGTTCGAGCTATGTCTGCATTTCTGGTAGGTTAAAATTAATCAAACCGCAAGCAAAATTACAGCATTCAACAACTTGCATATATTTTGAATTAGTCCACCTCTCTTTTAAGCCCCCTCTCTATTATGACTTAAAATCACTTAAATGATGTCCGGAAAAATAAGCCCCATCCCCAGGTCACAGTAAGCAAATGAAGCTAAAAAAAAGATATCGATCCCGGTCCCAGAACATCGAAAAGCCACTTCTATCTCAAGCAATTTATTTCATTGAAAGAGGAAATGCAATTGACTCGACAAGAAGATAAAGTAGGAAGGAGTGTCATTTCATCACTTCTGACTACCACGAAAGCTTTGTACCAAATCAAACAAAATTTACCGGATGACACAAAAATATTGGGGGGTGTCGCAATCCCCCACACCCCGGTAAATCCGTCCCTGAATGCCTACCTTGGCAAAACGTCTCAATGAAAGCATGAAAAATTTCAAATTAAAATATCGTTTACACCTTCCCAAGGCTCAGAACCACTCTGATGTAGTGGGCTGCAAAATTACTTCGAGATGTGCCAAGCAAGTACGTACTTCTTAACGCGAATTTTGAATCTCTATATATTATACTTAATGATTCAGAGACCCAGTGTAAATGACAAGGGGGAAAATTGAATTGGAGGCCGAATGAATAAGTTTCGAAGTTTTCCGAATTAGTAGCACTATGAAACAGTTAAGAGGATAAAGAAGACATTTAAGCTGCTCATAACAGTGACTTTTAAAATGAAAGTATTTTTAAAAAGTGAAAAGCGATATCAATTTTGTAAACCAAAGGCTTTAACTCATTAGCAAATACAGGAATAATCATACTTATTGCACAACACTGGATTCTACCAACTAAATCAAGAAAACTTTTATTCGTATTGACCCAAAAGTGACGATAATGCCAGACACCATTTGGAGCTGTAGCCTTGTAAGTATACGAAGTGCTATCAGCAGTGAGGACCTTTCTGCCCTCATGCAGGGTCCCCATCTTTTAAGAAGTGGGAAGATAAGAAGTACCTTATTTGATGTTAAATTTGTTTCCTTACAGTCGCCATTTTGCACGATTCACAGTTTGATTATGAATATCTTCAACAAATGTTAAAGAACAATCTCTCTTAAAAGTGCGACAATTTTCAGAGCACATTTTCTCGAGTAATGAAACTCGTTAGCAGCTAGGAGAATTTGTTCAAGCTAACAGCAGAAAGTTATTGTAAGTGATTACTCCGACCACTTATTTGTGGTACTAAAACCAAAAATAGGTATAAAGTACAACACCAGCAAAAATGCATGAAACTCCACATTAGCAAGAAAGAAGGAAGTCGCCTTGAAAATTTGCGACATTGCGCTAAAATCATACTTAAAAGCTTTTTTCGTCTGACACTCCTCAGAGT
>JANTCA010004565.1:0-47629 GCA_024741275.1 Chironex yamaguchii
GGTCCTCTCACTGTAGATGGTTTCATATGCTATTTGAGTTTCCGTAATCAGAAAGTTTTTACGGGAAGGGGTGATTAACCCCTTGCCCAAACCTCCTCCTTTTTCCAGGCTTGGGACCGGGCATGGCGGAGTAATGTTGAAGAGTTTATAATTATCTATGTGCTAAGTGCCACTACATTTGTATGCCAATCATAAATAAATACCTGAGGTCTATCAATACCAATGATTTTGTCATTCTAACGGAAGCTCATCCCTCTTGATTATTGCTAGGCCACTGTTTGCTCTCCACCTCAAATCATAATATTGTTTATCTGAATTTCTTACTGAATGTACTCACCTGCTGTTTGAGCATTTTAATTGAACATTTAAAGAAAACTATAGCGGGGGGGGAGAGAGCGGGGGGTGGCTATTTTTAATTGATGAAATACGGTAACTTGATAGCGTGAAACAGACGTCCTTTCAGTGAGTTGCTTTGTTTAACTAGGCAGGTTTTATTACGCAATGGAAAATCTCTGATGTATTGTTAGGCTACATGTTAGAAGTTAAAATAAATGCCATTTCAGGTTTTGTAATAACAAATGTGTCTCTTTTACTAATTTTTTTAAGCTGCTTTGGAAAAAACATTACATAGATATACCTGTTTCTATGATTCCGTAAATTAAAATAAGATTCATTTAGCACATTATAATGCAGTATGTCAATTGCTTTCCTAAAGAAATTTGTAAATGTCAAAACACTATTAATTTACAGTTTGAATCCAACTCCCACTTTGCGGTAACGCAAATAATTTAATCACTATGTTAGATGAATTAATAAAATGCTTTATCCTTTCAGGTGGCAATTTAAGAGGGGTGAATCAAAGTTCGTCTTTTCATGAGTAATTTTTTGACTCGCAAATGAAAAGGAGTTAAATGCGTCCTCCTCTTTTCCCAGTAAAAACTAAATAGTATATCAGAGGTACATTACGGGGAGACTAAATAAGCTTGACTCATTGATTCTACGTAATGCATTACGTAAAATGGGTTTGAGATTGGCTACACGCTTTGGTAACAGACCGCAGGAAACGTGTGGGTTTGTAGAATTTATGGTGTCATCTGAATGTTTAATTACATCGGCCTACTTGTAAGTATCAACGCCATAATCATGGCATGATCACAATTCTAATTAGAATCAATAAACATTATCTTTTCCTTCTTTTGAATTTGTATCAGTCACCACGATCACTTTGATCATCTTTTAAGTCTATTATTATCATCATCATTGTTGTCATTATCATCATCGTCACCATTATTCTCGTCATAATCGTCATCATCTTTATAATCATAATATGACTTTTCCGTCGTTTATCTACTACGGTATCGTCCTCCTCAACAGTATTACCCCCTTTGGACAACTTGAAATCTTTTTGGAACTAACTCTCTCCTTCTTCCAGCTTTATCATGTGTTGAACAGGGTCGCTGTGGCTGTCGACCGTTTCTAAGGGGCCGTTCAAAAACGACTTCACGCAAAGGTTGACATATTTCGAGCCCCTCTTCCCCTGTATCACGCATTGTCACAAAAATTAATGACCCCCTTGTCTATTTGTCTACCCCTCCCCCCTTGGTGCGTGACGTCATTTTTGAACGGCCCCTAAGTCTTTATTTTAAGAGCATCCTCATCTCTGCTGTTATTCTTTGCTAGGTCTCTGAATATGATCTCCATTTAGGTGAGTTTGGCCGTCCTCTACATTGCTTGCTTGCATGGCCGTACACAGGTCATTTTCAGCGGAGGGGGAGGAGGCACTTGCGAAGAATAGTTTTGTGGTTCTGCCCAATATGTCACCAGAAAATCACCCATTCATACATGAAAAGAATTGATATTTCATGAATGACATTCGTATTAGTTGTTTAAATAGCCTTGAATTTAACTAGTAGATTCACAGAAAGCATGCGAATTTTAGGAGTATTGAGTCCAAGCATGGCTATTCACAAACGTTTGCAAGTTTCGTCCAAATGTGCAATAGTCACCCTTTAAATCAGTTTTGCAGTATTTGACATGTTCTTTCCAGCCGGCATCTAAATAACTGTTGCTTCCATCTGTAAATTTGAATTGAATTTACCTTTGCAGGCTCTTTCTCGATGTGCTTGAATCACAAATGATGATATGGAAACTTGCCGTTATTTCTTCGGATTTCATAGTTTATTAAATTTGAGCGAAAAAAGTATTCTATGATTTGTCAAGATGTGTCATTAGGTTTGAAATTCGTCGTACAAATTAAGGATGGGAGTGAGAGAGTTTATATATCTATCTGCTTGCACTAGATAAACACTATTATCTAGTTTCGCAAATAGTACGATAATTGGAAGAACTATAGTAATCACTCAACTGACAAACTTACCTATAAGTGCATTTTATCGGATTAGGAGACATCTTCTGCCAGTTTTTTTACTTTGCTGGAAAGCTGAGATGTCTCCGTGACTTCAGAAGTTCCCATAAAAAACATTACTTTGAAAACTTGTGAGGGGGTAACAAGGGCTACTAATAAATGTTAGATCTAAGCCGATAATATTCAACGAAAGAGGCTCGACGTTAACCATTAAACTATTATTCTGAAGTTTCATCAAAAAAATTGTTGACAACTTCAGAGAAATTATATAATTTCCTGTATTTATTAGAAAAATACGTTTTCCACCTGGCTTATTAATTCCAGTACAATGACTACTATTGTGCATTCATGACACTAAGAATCTAACTTGGAAATGATGCCCATCTCACACTTGTGTTATCACCTGTACCAGGTAAACAGGAATCACCCTTCTGTGAAAAGATAGGGGAAAGCTCAAAGTCGTGAGAGTAAGAGCACCCTACTTAGATGTGCTTTCTATGCTCGTGTTGGAAAAAACTTAAAACCCTAGCCATCTTTGACTAGACAGCATAGAGACAAAAATGTATTTGACCCTATAACCCTATAATGGCAAAATGCTCGCCATGCTTACGAAAGGTAGTGTATAGTTGATGTAGCAATTATCAGACATCCAAGATGGTGTACAAATTTTTAATGCATATAGTGATTTGCAGATGTGTCAATAAAACTAAAACGAATTGCATTCGATGAGTGGCGCAATTTTTTCACCAACAGCACTAAATCTTAAAGCTATCGATTACTTAAGGCACTGCAAATAGCCATAAATGGACTGTTAAATGAAGGACGAATTCGAGTATGTGTTCATGACATTCCAAACTCCACTAAAGTCAATGTCTACATTTCGTACTTCTACTAGTGTATAGCACTAAAGCTCTATTTGCTTAATCTATCGTTATATTGCGTGCTCGCTGCCCGTACAGTGACTTGTCTTCTACCTGCCTGAGAATAATATTGAGTTAAACATTGGAAAATTTCCTTTACATATTTTCAATGGCAATAAAATGTATAATACAGCTTGAATTTTAAAAAATTATCTTTGATTCAGGATTTAGACCACAAAATTGCTTCGTTCTTCGAGTAAATATAGCAACCAGGCTGGTAATTCTGATTTTCAAGATCACAATCTTTTGAAAACATTACATAAAAGAATCGATTGTAAAGGTGTTATGGAAATTTTATAAATACCATGCGTCAAGTCACGGGCGTTGTGACAAGACGAAATCTTTAGGTACCCCTCGATAGGATGTCATCAAAACATGTTAAAAAGCGATACGTCTGAAACCTGAATGACTGCAAAAAATGGGAAACAGACAAAACTAAAACAGCCAGACTATAGTGACGTGAAATAAGTTAAACAAACTAGTGTCTTTGTGGTGGGAACGAACTGCATTGTTCGTAAAATCTCGGGAGTCAAAATATCGACATCAAGGAAATCATAGCCATTGTTGTCCAACAATTAATTGACTAAACTTCTCAAACCCGCAGCACATGCTATCTGCAAAAAGAATTAGAGAGCAAACTGATGAAGAATGTCCGTCGAATTACACGACAAACCTAGGAAAATTGCCCGCCGCGTTTTTCTCAGTAGCGCAATATCACACCGATACAACCCAATGCTCCTTTTTATGACGCGTGTCGATTGGAATGTACAATTTCAAGTCTGGAATCTACATCAATGCAGCTTAAGTACTTCTCAGGGCCAAGAAGGCCTGAGATGTAGGCTTGTAAAGTCCAAGGATGTCACACTTAACATGTCAAATGCTTTAGCTGCACCTTATGCATACGAAATAGAATGAAAAACTTGTAATATGAGAAAACAGCACAAAAATTCGATAACACGTTAGCAATCCGTGTATATGCGAGGTGACTGCAGCTTCTCCTACAAAACAACAGGCTCTGACTTGCAAAAGAAAAGCGCTTGTTATTGGAGACAACAACATAAAAATAACATCTACTGGTAATATTAGGTGAGTAGACGTGCGCATAGACCACAGGATTAGACCAGGTAAAATGACACGAAGCACAACTAATTTTTCTTTCTTCTGTTCCTTTTTATCTGTTCATTTTACAGTACACATCTACAGCTAACCTGAATCATTCAAGTTACATAGAAGTGGTAATAACCACATAAACTAACTGATCTCTACGACATCCATTTCTGTAAAATATTTAGTACAAATCGTAGGAGCAGCTTTTTCTGGAGGTAAATTAAAATGCACGATATTTGATGCACAATAAAATAAAACAAATTAATTAGTGACATATTTGAATGTTAAATTGGGTTTGTAAATGAAGTTATACTCCCTACCACAATAGAATAATTTGTATTACTAGCTGTCCAGTTTACAATATATAGCTGGGAGAAATATACAAAATGCAAATCCTAATAGAATTGCCCGTAACAGCTTCACTGCTATTGATTTGTACTCGACCAAATGGTAATCTTGCAGTATCTGGTACACCACAAAAATTCAGACTCTGATAAGAAGTTTCCTCGTCTATGGTGGCCATTTTCCCACAACTGCCTCATCCAATGCACACCAAAAGCGTTTGACGTGCGGGTTTAATCTCCCCTATTTCCGTCACCTAAACTATACTAGTTTTGTTAATGATATACTCACACTCACTAATAGATATACGTACACATTGACCGAACGCATTCCTCGGAAATCTGTCATCTTACTATCATACAATTAAATCGAAAAAACCTTACTTCGTTACCTAATGGCACCTCAGAAGACTGGCGTAATTTTACACTCTTCCCTCGCAATGGAAGCAAAATCTAATTACTGAAGCCAGATATTTAGCGTAACAACCTCCAGTGGGTGTTTAAATATTTCAACAATTTAGAAGCATAATAACAAATAACACATTGCAAGCTCCAAATGACCTGGGGCGCGTCCAAAATAACATTCCCTTGTAACGGGGGTGTGATTACTTAAAACTCGTAAGGATACACTTCTCATAGAAAAGTCGACAACTACCGTCCTTACCGAGGGTCCATGAGAGACGTATGCAAGCAGTATTTTCAGTACTAATTTTATTAAGGCTAAGTTTCAATCAAAATTGGAAGCACTTCTACAGTTTAGAAACTAGCAGTGTTTCCCTACGAACTGTAACAAATAGACACGTGCTATGATCTGAAAACTAGGATCGCCAAGTAAGCGATATTGGAATATAAGAGTACAACTATATATAACAGTTTGTAAAAAATTGGACGAAAGAGTGACAATACTTGCAGCAAAATAAAGGAATCGCTAATAAAATCTGTTAGAAATCTAGTGTTAAACCTATTGCAGATGGATATCCATAATTGCTAACTTTGTTATCTTTTTGCGCAATAGCCTTTTAAACTCAAATACTGTCACCAGCTATGGAAAACAATTGAACGCATGACTTGAATAACAGAAAAAAATGTTGAAAGAATATGATCAATGACCAGCAGGTAGGGCTGATCCAAAAACAAACACATCAAGACATGAGAAACATATGGATCATTCACTGGGGAAGGCTGCTCCGAGTCCTTACATGATGTAACTTGTACTTGAGTTAAACATCCGTCATACATTTCTGCAAACAACATCTAACAGTTCCGTTAAAATTTTACAGTCTTAAGCAAGCTAGAAAATCGGTGTAAACATTGCAGAAGTGCGTACAGTACATTAAATAGCAATCAAATGCAAACGTTTCCACATAGTTTACAGTCCAACAATCTTTCCAAACAAAGGAGGGGCTCATGCATGCAAGTCTAATTCTATTTTTCACTAGACGTTAACTATATTGGTAGCTTTTGTTTAGTATAAACTGCTACAAATATGGTTACATAATTTCGGCAAATATAAGTAAGGAATAGAATCTCACTCTACATGTGTTTTAAAAGTGTTATTATATGACCTTACGCGGGCTGGTCGCCAACCTTAGTGTTACTGCTAGGACTACTCACAGCGTATGTGCGCGTCATCATCCTTACCTAGACCCTACTCTTGGCCATTAAAATCACACTTGTAACAAAAGAAAACCGACTATAATCACCGGACAGCCAAGTTTCAACAAATATGGGAATAAATCTTGGCACGAGGACTCAATTTACAAGAATTAACTAGGAAATCACACATGATGGGAATTGAACCAAGTTCCTTTACAGGCATTAGTACCTTAGTAAGAAGCCGAACAGAAATGCTCACAACTAGTCAGTATGTATTACTACCAATAAGAATAGCCAACTCTAAGAAATTCAAAAGCTAGGGCCATTGTTATATGCTATAAGAACATCTCCAAACACATACCGTTAAGTTATATCTACTGCAGTAATAAAAATAAAGTTTCAGCATCCGAAGTTTCAACTACATAAGTCGTACTTCCTGTACTTGTTATCACGTCCTATCAACTACATGCTTATTTGACTTTCATGCACCAAATCGCAATAAAATGTACAATGCTATTTAAAACTAAACGTTGATAAATGTAAATTTGTAATAAACCGCGTAAATATGATTGTATCACAAACACATTACTACACTGGTGTACCATTAAAATACTGCAATTGATGACAGTTTATTGACACATTTAACTTTCAAGAAAAATATACGATGCACGAGGTTGCTTTATTAAAGTCAAACTGACGCGTTTGTCCCAACGTATCCGTCATATATACATATATTACTTCATTTGTTTTACTCCCAAACGTAAGGAATTATTCCAAATAACTGTCATCTATGGCAAGGAAAGGTGAACAAACTTGATCCACTTTCAGCTGCATTAAGATCCACGCAACGAATACTCTAACAAATTACAAGAGACTTAAAATGTTCACTTTCAAATAACTTAATCTGTGTCCCGCAACTATACGGCCATTTTCTAGACACTGAGGTGAGGCAGGGTAGTGATGGCCCTCAGTGATTTTTTTTCATTTTGCTTACCATTATCATGTCATTCAATCAGAGCCCAACTATACTACACAAAAAGATTTCAAGAAGAAAATCCAGTTCACCTGGCAGTAATGGGGATGAAGTAATGAAGAGTATTACCTTCCATTTAAGGCTATTAGATTAGCATAATCATATGTGATATTTCTATTATTTTTTTAAAAGTTCCCTCCCACACCATTTGGTGTATTAGAGCGGCGCCCATCTCCGTTTCTTTAGCCTTTGGGCCACACAGCTGTGCAATTACAGTGAATGCTACAGTAGGGGGCTAGCCCACTGGTAGCACTGTGTGTTTAACTTCCATAATCTATCCCGTAAGTGCTGAGTGCTAAGCAGGGATGCATTATGTAACATTTTTTAAAGTCTTTGGTATGACCCGGTCGTGGATTGAACAAACAGCCTCCCGCATGCAAAGCCAGCACTCTGCCTCTAAGCCACTGCTGCGGTCAAATTATATAACATAGCGAAGACACCATAAACAATATGCTTACCAATGACATAACATATATCAATAACCCTCTCTCTTCCCAATTTCCAATCCACCCGAGTTCGAATAAAACCATGCTAATGTTTGACACACGTATCAATTACATGCTCAGTATGAAAAACTGCAAAAGTAGGACATTAGAAAATTCAAATGAAAGTTATTTGGCGTCCTTTTCACATCAATACGAACTTAATCGATTTGATCAATTTCGAACGGTGGTACTAGGGTTCGAACTCATGGGTTCTTAGGCAGGAGGAAACGTTGTATAACTGGATCATTTGCCATTTATCTCACAGCAACCTTACGCCAATCGTCCCTCCATTATTTACTGTTGCGGGAACACTGGAAGCAACTCTAAGCACATATAAAACAGTTTCAAAGAATGTCTGCCTACGAAAGAAGGCTAGTCATGATTTTCAAATCATATGACATCATTGGTGGCTACTAAGAACCAGAATAAAATGACAGCATGATGGTAAGACACAAAGCTTTCAATACTTCGACCAAAACTGTGTGGTTTCAGTCAATTTGTGTACTCCACACTGAAAATTTATTCGGCACTACTTAAAATTCCTATTTTAGTTCAAGTCCTTATCACTGCAACAAAATCTGAAAAAGCTCACAGGGGCCGAAGAATATCAACCCTTGCAATAAGGTTCTCTAAATGACCTTCCCTTTAAATTATGACAATATCAGTGGCAATAATACGCCCAGAATAACGCAAAGCTTTGTTTTAATCTTAAATCCTGACAATCACCTGGCTTTTGTATTAACCCACATATGCTACTGTTAAGGTACCAGCAGCTATCCTACTCTGTAATCAGTAATATAAATGCGAGCGCCAATGCTTCACATCTTGTTCGCAAAACTATATATGATTATCCTAATATAATCAAAATAAAGTCCACTGCCATCAACGTTCTTACATGATAGTTTATCTGTGTGAAATATCTTCCTCTTACCTTTTCGCTATATTACCTCTCTAAAGGCTGAAAAGCAGCGCGAGTGCCGTTCTTTGACCACTATACCAGCAACAGAGGGATCGTGAGCGATAGAATACTAATTCCGGCCCCCCTCCTGCAAAATTTCAGCAATTAAAATGCAGATTGAAGTCAAAAACAGCTCATTCAAAATTAAGACTTAAGGTTACTTGCTGCCCTTACATTTCCATTCCTTTTGTGTGTGTGTGTGTGTCTTACGTACCCTCTGTTGTTGGAATATCTTAACAGCCCAGCCGTTATAAGTTATGCAGTAAGACCTCTACACCAGAAATTGGAACCGTTCATCGCTTTCTAAAAAACCCTTTGTCAGTGTAGCACTCACGTACTGTCACTGTAACTAGATTTGACGTTACGTCTGTAATAAAAATTTGATCAATGAGCGGCTTACGCCAGCAAGTGCAACTGTCTTGTTTCACATCTTTATCCTTTAAATACTCCTCTGATGTTTCTGATGCCTGTGTACAATCAGACTTAAGATGCTTGTCACAAATCTCGTTATCTTCATTTCCAGTCACTTTTAATGCTGTAATGCCATTTTGTGGGTTTTCGTGCTGCTCAGAATGAGAGCTGCGAGAGTCTACAGACGTAATAACTTGTGAATTAGAAGCAGCATGGGAACTGAATTCAGAACATGATAAGGATGAAGACGCTGTACATGAAGCCGTACCTGGCGAGACAGTGTGGGGCATGACATGTTTAGCATTCTTTGAACTACTGATAAGATTTTCTTCCTCACTCTCTGGTGTACACTTAATAACACTGGAGCTACCTTTTGGATTTGTGCTACTGCTCAAGCCTGTCTGCTGATCCGAAGAATTTGTCCGTGAATCAGAACAGACTGACTTTGATGAATCTGATGACTCTCGCTTAGTGCAATGTTCGATTTCAGGACTGCTCGAGAAAGGGTCATTCCCTCTTTCAGGACTTGTTGGCTTCTCCGTCATGTTATCATCTAAGGCTCCGTAGTCACCATCACATAGCTGTCCGACACTATTATGTGGAGACGGCGATGCCACTGCCTGATCATCGGAATCTACAGAATCATCAGAGTCAGTAGCATCCTAAAAAAAAAGCATGAGATGTCAACACAATACAGTGCAGAATACCACAGAGGGAACTATTCAAAACACAATAGAACTTCAGATGAAATTCGCAGGAAGCACCAAACATGGATGTATACCAAGGGATTACAAAAATGCCACTGTACATATCAAGCAGAACAAGTTAACACTACTTTGGCATCACCTCATACAAGTTATTTACCACTAGGTAGAAAAATAGCTGATTGTAAGACCCTATAGTAAGGGTCTTTAATGAGGCCATGGGACTGCTAGAGAGTATGCCGTTAAGGGGTGGCAGCCTTTCTGGACGCCTAAATGCTATGACCCTTTTAGAAAAAGAAGCACGTCTAAAAGCTATGGCATTTCATGATGACACAGTACTCCAAAGGCTATGACATTGCTATATGGTAAAGCACTTATGAAGCTACGACACCCTTTGACCTCATCGCACTCTTTAAGGCTATGGTAACCTTTGAGGTAATGATTGAGGCTATGCCACTCTTTGAGGCTATGAAGGTCTTTGGGGCTATGGTAATCTCTGAGACTATGAGACTCTTAGACGCTATGATAGTCTTTGAGGTTAGTCGTGTAAAAGAAACGAAATATTTCGTGAAAAGAAAAGATTTCAAAATCCGAAAACACGAAATTTTGGACACGTCTGTTTGAGGCTGACACTCGTTAAGGCTATGATAAGCATTGAGGCTATGTCATTTTTTGATGATACCATTGAGGAATGTCACACTTTTGCAGGCTAAAACACTTGTAGAGGCTATGACACCAAGAACTAAAAAGCACTAAGAAAGTGCAACCAAGCAGCTCAGTTCTCACAGTATTTTAAAGTAAACTACAGTAAAAAGAACAGTCCTTATTTACTTGATTTACTTTATTAGGCTGCTTCAAAATTAGCATTACTACCAATGAATGACAGCTCACTTCCTAGTAAGATTCCCTTAACTCCCCAAATCCCATACTAGAAAGATTTTGAAGTAAATACCAAGAATGTAATGATAACTTACAATGTTCAGATTCCCTTCAGAACCTTAAAATTAAATAGCCCCACCAAGCCTACACAGAGCCTTTGTTCATGTGTTTCCATAAACTCATCTTCCCATGACTCGTAAGGCTGTAGAGCAGCTGGAAAGGCTCTGCGAATGGCCTGCCCCAAAATGATCTGCCATTGAGTTTAGCCTGGCTTTACGGAGGCTTGCAACCCAACTATCCATGTCCTTTACGTAGCCTATGCTCTACTCCATAGCCTATGCTCTGCTCCATAGCTTATGCTCTGCTCCATAGCCTATGCTCTGCTCCATATCCTATGCTATGCTTCATATCCTATGCTATGCTCCATAGCCTATGGTCTGCGCCATACCCATGCTCTGCTCCATAGCCTATGCTCTGCTCCATAGCCTATGCTCTGCTCCATAGCCTATGCTCTGTTCCATAGCCTATGCTCTGCTCCATATCCTATGCTATGCTTCATATCCTATGCTATGCTCCATAGCCTATGCTCTGCACCATACCATGCTCTGCTCCATAGCCTATGCGCTGCTCCATAGCCTATGCTCTGCTCCATAGCCTATGCTCTGTTCCATAGCCTATGCTCTGCTCCATATCCTATGCTCTGCTCCATAGTTTATGCTCTGCTCATAGCCTATGCTCTGCTCCATAGCCTATGCTCTGCTCCATAGCCTATGCTCTGTTCCTAGCTTATGATATCCTCCATATGCTCTGGAGCTATGCTATGCCTATGCTATGCTCCATAGCCTATGCTCTATTTCGTATAAGCTATTCAACTGTGCCAAATTAACATCATGTGAGGATGACATAACAGCATAGTGTTCACCAGTGTCAGTTACTACATCCAGTAAACACTGCAATGACAACCTAGTTTAGAGCACAATGATGGAAAGTACCATGTACCTTATAAAAGCAGTCAGAAAACTGAAGGAATCCTGCTTAACTTCTTTTAACTTTTAAATATTATACTGTGGAATGATTTGTTTCCTTTACTGAAAGCATTTTTCTTAGATCACTTGTGAAGTAGGAACAATGGATAGGAAGTGTTCTCTCCCTAATTAGTTTTATAACCCAGGGTTTGTCCTTCTGTGCACTTTGTGAACCATGATGACAATAACAAAAAACACTGTATTCTGTTTAATATGTTTGTAAACACATCATTTGTAAACAAACTACTCTGGCATATGCTAATGGATACTCCAGTACTCTTTCATGTAAACTGGACTATTATGGGTAAAAGAAAAAACTAAAATTGCTTTGGGTATCACTATCTCGGTTTGCTGCAAGTAAAACAGCAAATTATGTGTGATATGACTTAGTGATTCAGTACTCAATGACATAACTTTGACATATTTACCATAAAATCAAGTATAAGTTTATAGGATCGAGGCTTCTATAGATGGATGCTTGCACACAAGGGGAGACATAACATATTGAAAAATATAGTAGAGGCCACATAATAGGGCTTACAAATGAACTGAAATTTCTGCAATGGTGACCCACCAGCTAAGCTCAAAAACCCAATCCACTTTGGTAAGTCACGTATGAAGCATCAATAAATAAACAATATAGCAATTCATCTTGTTCAACTACACTATAAATACTCTTGCATTGAACCTACGAATAAGAGGACACATAACGTAAGGGGGGAAAAGTTGGATATGGTTTATTTTAAACTGTCATCAACCCTGTTGATATTGAAACACTTGATATTCAATGTCAGCAGATGTCTTAAGATTTTGAAGACATACAACATGTACATGTTCACCCCTAAACAATTTCATCATCTTGACTATAAAACTCTTGTTCTACTCATATCACATCAACAGAAGGAGGCAGATTCACACAGATACCAACTAGGCTGCTTTAAAATACCAGAATGATATAAGGAAAGAATTTTCAATGATATTTGTTACATTTTATCCTTAGAAGACACTTGCAAAAAGATAGTAACAACTGGACCCTCTAGACAAGATAATGTTTGCTACTACATTCATCTCAGGAAAAACATTGTCACAAGGAAGACAAGCTCACAAATCACATAGGTAACTGGGTTGTTACAAATGCACTGCAATATTACCTTATCAAAAGCACCTATTGTACTCAGTCTTGGAGCAGGAAAGGTGAGCACTCATAAGTATATATGCCAAAACACTAAAATCTTAAGTGGTGTGACATTATTCAATTCTCAAAAGCAAGAATAATTAATTTGGCAAAAGGATAAGCACATGCTATATGTTTGTTCCAGTAACAGTACATTTTCCATTTTCCTGGTAACGTTTCCAGTAAATTTTGCATAAGAGCAATCAAACCAATCAAATGAGTGGATTAACTTCCAAAAGAAAAAGCTATTTATTTTTGCATAAAAATAAAACGGCCAACAAGTTCAGACAGGGATTTGATTTGGCATATGACCACAAAATTATGTAGATTTAATTTTGTTACAAGAACAGTTTGCAAATTTAGCAGGAACTAAAGGAGTCAGAAAATGCCAAACTCTGCAACAGTTAATCTACATATGAACAATTTTACAAAAAGCAAAAATCTCCAAAACAACATATTCAAATAAATGTTTTAATTCTCAAAGCATTGGACAGTATGAGGTCTAAAACACATTATATTAGAAAAGTGCACATATGATGTGACATGACTACAAGCCATTAGACAATAGGCATTTTCTCAAACAAATTTCTAGTGCAGCACCAGCAAAAATAGCAGGTGTTCTCTAAAAATGTAATTCCACACTAAGGAGGAGGCCACAAATGAATTTGAAACTAACTGTTGAGCTTTTAACAGTCAAATCGAATACTCTCCTAGGTAATAGTTCCAAGGGATAATTGCCAAGTAAATTCTCCGCTTTATTTTGTTTCTTTTCGACTAAACTCACGATAAATTATGGCTGCTGTGTAATTTCTCAATTATTTATGGCTGAGTATTCAACATGGCAATCCAATATCAATACAAAAAAATGCAAAAGGCTATTGATTGCATTTGTAGCACACCTACACGAGTTACCCACCATAAGCCCCTGAAGAACATAAGTCATACTTCAGAACAGTAAAAACTAAATAACTAAGTGTATTTTGTCCATCAAATGACCTACCTATATGCCTCTTTAATAGCATGCTCTATGAAACTGTGTCATACATTGAAAACAAATATTAAAGACCATAGATGAATAAGCTTTTGCTGCCAATACCCAAACTTTTTGAAGTTGTACATTTAAGTGAACAAAGTTAACTATTATAAGCTTTACAACTTTTACACAAAAGATAATTGCAATAAAAAGAAATATGAGAAACAAGTTATCACAATTTAGCTGACATAAATTGAGGGAAACGGTGAACCAAACCTGAAGTCATTAAATATTTTCAACATTTCAATAATTGCAATTAATTTAGAATAATGCAGGTATAAAGCTTTTTTAGCCTTAGTCCAAGACACTTAACTATAGTTCATAATTAGGGAAATTTTTTGCCTTATATTCCAGGGTAAGATAATATTTACCAATTATCAAAATAATAATGCTAACCAAATCTTCACTAATTGCAATGAAAAATTAACAAAGTTTTTACACCAGGCTTTACCTTACTTCATAGCACCAAGAATATGGGGTCCCAAGAGGCCTGTGTCCCTCTCAAGCAGCATCCTGATAATAACCTGTGGTTGCCAGATCTGTGATTGTTTGGCCTCTGATGTCCACAGAAGTTTACTAACACATTCCCTATGCTGAGATACATTAGCAGCAAGTGCCAAACAATTGTCATTGACTCACAACAGCCAATATGCATATAAGAGTGCCATACAGGAATGTGTTCGACATAAGTAAGTTAATATTTCCTATTATTTCAAAAACACTGAAATTCAACTTCCTGTACAGAAAAGGATACTAAAGTGATAGATAGCACAGGTAGAAAAGTTGGAATTCTGAAATGGACAATCACAAAAAGCCCTCTTTGTAGTTTTGGGCAATTTCATTGAATCCCCTTAAACCAGTCCTAGATTCTAACTCCATTATTCATCTGTAATAGGAATAACTCGAGCTGCTCAAATTGGCCAGTCAAAGTAAAGCGTGATTTTGAACAACCCTTTCAGAAAGTCAAGGTACCTTAGTAATTATCCAGTGCAACTAATTGATGTAGGATGCCACAATAAGCTGCTGTATCATGCTACACGTAAACATGTTGATGTTCAGAGCTCTTGACTATGGATCTCCAAAACATATTTGAGTTTGAGCTCTCCAACAAGTAGTCAACTGATTTACAAACACCCCTAGGAAGGGAACATACCACTGAACATAATACCACTGCTAATGCTATTCATGCATATCCTAGAAGGTGGAATGCGCTAAATTTTACAAGGCGACGTCTGAAAATCGGTCAAGTTGTGACGAGTACACTGGTGTGACTATTTTAAAACCACGAGAAAAGCCTAAAAACTCATAGCAATTCTAAGTCTCCATTTTGGTCACATTGCAAGCCAATCAACTTGGTACTAGATGAGATGGTTTTGCAGATCAGCTGTTAAATCTTCCCAAACCGTTGCAGTATTCACAGGAATAAACCATTTGCAGTATTGTGATGTTCCTCTGAGTCATTATCCCACGTGACCAAAACATGACATCAAGTTGGTTAAACAAATAATAATTCTAACACATCAATTGCATTAAAGCATTTTTCGAAAAATGTTTTAAAATTACCTCAATTCTTTGACGTTTCCATCGTCCTGCAGATGATAAACGTGGTCTTTTACCGCCCCTACGACTAAAATCATAACAGTTCTTTTAAACATTAGCCGAGGTAAGTTATTGTCGTTAACGTAAACGATCACCCACGATAAAAAAACGGTCTAAAATGGGTAGTTATCTTACTGGTTCTCAGCGTAGTTAATAAGAAGTCGTTTGTCCAAAATGTTTTCCTTTGGTTCCCAGGTATTATATCTAAATGCAAAAATATCAAATAGAAGGAACCATAAGACAGTATCATAAACCACAGATAATGACTTGAAACAGTTATGCCAGTTTCAATCATACAACTGAGGCATTGTTTAAAACCAAAACACTAACAAAATATGCAATTACAGTCAACCTATGATACTCACTTCTGAGAGTAGCCATGCCACTTCACCAAGTACTCGGCGCGGCCCTATAAAACGGAGAGAAAATAATCATCATCACAGTTAACTCATACAATAACGAAATGGAGGAAGATGTAAATAAATTTTAGCTAAGTCGTGAAGACATTCCATGGATCCGCCATATAAAATCAATCCAACTTACCCTCTTCGTTCTCTTCTTGAGTATACGTTCAGCGGCAAATACTTCGCCAGAATTTGGATCGGGTTCCATAGTACTGTAAAGTGTGCCTTTAACTAAACTAACATGAAAATAGGTCCCTTCATCACCAACTGAGAGGATGGCGATCAACGATTACTTTCGCTTCTGGCTGCCATTAGAGCGAACAGCCTTGAATTTTGACTGTGGTCATTCGTTCGTACTCATTATAAATTCATAGCAAAAAAAGGAGAAAGAATGTGCCGATTCTGTCATTGAGTGTGGCATGTTGGTTTTAACACTTAATTTTTGTGCGACATGTCCTTGATAAATTAGCATATACTTAGAAATAAGAAATTAATATAGAAATATATTTAGAGATCGTAAAAGGTGAACTATCAAAGCCTGCTTCTAAGTATTTCATTATTTACCAAAAAAACACACACATAAAATCAAAAACATGAAGTCAAATCAACTTATCCTGTTGTGTTGAAAATGGCCATAGCTGTGTTTCACTTCCTCACTGGTGTTCACCATAGTTGTATACTTTCCCATTATCAACTTCGCTCACTCAGGCCAAAGATTATCAGAACTAATGAAAAGTATCTTCTCCATACGTTAAGAATCACGTTTCGCATCTCACGTCTGATAGACAAACCTGCAATTTTATAAATAGATTAACGGAGATGGAAACTTTTTTCATGAGACTCGCGTCGTTTCGCAGGCACTTCTACGTTGTGTACGACAGGGTGTCCTACTAACCAGTAAAGTAGCGGAAGTTGTTTACGGGGTCTCGGAAGGACCTCTCAAAAATTGTCTTTCTATTCAAAAGCCGATCCTCTAGATACAAGGTCAGGGTAACTCAAACCATACGTGTCCAACTATTTAAGCTGAACTAAAATGTTTGTTTTACAACTTACATATAGATAATTGAAAAATTGGGTGGTGCGAGTTTATGAATAATCTCTTCCTCTCAAGTAATTACTATAAGTTGAATTTGAATTTTAACTAGATAATGATACTTCGTTTAAAGTAATCATATACTTGATAATCGCATCTTACAGAAGTGCCACCTTGGAGAGAACTTACCTATTTCACATTTCACAATTACTTGTCGCTGATGGTTGTGTATTTGAAGTTTTTTCATTTACGTGCTTAGAAGGACTTCAATCACACCCACTATCCCTTTCATTTCGTAGATTCGGATACGATGTTTACATTTAATTTGGTGGTGTATTATGATGCCGTGAAAATTTTCATTTTCGTAAAAATGAATGCACATTCATTTTCAACTGGACGATAACATAAGCCAGATAGAAACTACTTTAAAAATTATTTGTCAGGGACTTTGCATGTATAAATGTGGGCAAATTTTTGTGAGATGGTGAGGAATTTGCGACCTGAAGATAATACATCGATTTGTGTGTCAAATGACCAGTATTTCAGGAGCAGAGGATGCAAGATCTTTGGTGATATTATTTGATTAGGTCCTTAAACCTTTATAGCAACGCTATTTTCTAGTACCGCTAATTGTATTTCTTGCTCTTGCTATCGAGGCCAATAAAGTTGCACCCGGTTTTGACCAGGTTTCGCTTGATGAGGAAACAAGGACTCTTTTTGTAGAGTAATAGGCACTGCTGCCAGAATGCTGTAGTGTGATACCTTGTGACCATCATCATCACCACCACAATTACCATCTTGCTTCAGCTTTTAGCTGGTACCCATGGACTCTACCTTCCACAACTCTGTGTCTCTTGCTAAAGTCTTTATTTTTTCTATGGTGTTTCAGTTGAAGTTTACGCCTCAGGTGATTTATAAATTTAATTGTTCTTGCCTTTCCTCTTCGGTGTCCCTTCTTAGGCTTAAACTATACTAGTTGCACACTTTTTGTACAAATCTGCACTATTCTATATAAATATGGGACTTTGTAAGTTAAAACCTCGTCGTTCAATAATTTCATTTTGTTTAATATGAAGTGACATTTCTTCGTTATTTATTGATTATTACGCAATCTTGCTGTGTTATCAATATAAATTACAATGCAAATGTTTGTAAGTTTGCATCGTAAGTTTACGTCAAAGATCATAATTGTTTCTTTTGAAGTTTTTATTGCCTTAGAGCTTTGTACAATAGTATTGGCTTGATCTAACTGAAACTTCTGATTTTATTTCAATTGTGTGATTGCTACTTGAATGTCAAAATTTCGCCTTTTACATCTACTACTTAAGCACATATAGCACGAGTATGATCCTTCCGAGATAGAGGAATCTTTTTAAAAAATAAAGTGGATATATACATTCTTGTTTGGCTCAATTTAAACATCATATTTCTGCCGTGCCGAACCAATGTGAGTTTTAATCACAAGTTGTGCTACTCAGTTGCGATGATTGATTTAAACGTCGAACCATAGTCTTAGTTATTTGACACTTTGTAGCTTTCTGGAGAAATAATTTAAAATCCCCTTGAAAATTTGCAACATTGGGCTAAAAGCCTACTTAAAACCTTTTCCTCGTCTGACACTCTTCAGATTAAGCATCGTCAGAAAGGAAAGTATAAATAGTATACATGGCAACCTTTTTCCTTTCTTGTTTATGACTGGCCAGTTTCGACCCATGTTTCTCAAGAAAAGGTTGCCATATATCTACACTTTCCCTTCTGATGATTCATACTCTGAAGAGTGTCAGACGAAAAAAGCTTTCAAATATGTTTTCAGCACAGTTTTGTACCACAAAAAGATCGCTCAAGAAGCAATTTAATTCACCATGTGAGAACTTCAATATTTAAAGTAGGTTTCAGAGGATTCAAATGTTTTGACTTGAGGGATAGATACAGTCACAGCGACTTTTGGCCCAATTCAATGATAATTCACACTTGGTGATATTCTGCCAACAAGGGGGAACTCATACATCTCCTTGCTGCATGTCTTCGGTGCACAAGATCAATGCTGTGCTGACTATTTGGTTTTCTAATTGTAGATTCTACACTTAATATCTTGAGGGTTATCTGAAAAGGAACAACAGAGACAATAGCTTTCACGTCGCACTGGAAAATTTAATTGCCAAAATTTAACTCATTAATGGTATTGAATTGCTAAGTCTGAGCCTATGAAGGTCGTATTGGGCACATCATGACATGCAGAGTTGCTATCAGCAACAACTCACGCAGAATCTTGGAGCACTGCTCTGCAGAGAATTCACAGAACTTGGGGCACTGTTGATAAATCCCTTTTGATAAAAGATTAATTGACCTGGAACAGAAATCCCATATATTGTAAATACCAGAGTACGTTAGGAAGTTCTGAGTTCTCAGGTAACATTTTGTTTTCGTGATCTCTTTCAATCGATATTGGAACGCCAGAGTTGCACGTTGTCCGCAGAGGTATGTAAGCTGCTCCTTCTACTTGTCGCAAATTCACTTACAATCGCAGTAGTAGAGAGGCCTTCCTCTAAGCTCAAAGAATGACATGCATGATGTCATTACTAACATCACAGTTATTGATTTGTTCCTTCGTGTGCGATACTGGAATGTAAGGACAGTGTATGCCACCGGAAAAACTGAGAAGTACCACCTAGATATGCTCGGCATAAGTGAACTATCATTGACGATATTTGGAGAAGGGACGAGAACGAGAGGTTGACCAAGAACAATGTGGTGAAGAATTGCAGAAGCCGAGCGAAAGGAACTCGAGTGAGAAACGTGGAGTGAAGTATGACTGGTAGCAAGGGACAGAGGGAGGTGGCGTAAGATGCCGTCAAGGCTTTTGAGTCGACCGTGGCTCGAAGAGGATAATTAGTAGGAAAGTCAATCATTTCCATTAACCTGGTTTACGAAAGACCTACATACCTGCTTGAAATCCATGACAATTGTCTCTGTATTTTGTTCTGCCTTTTCCTGAAGATAAATTAGATAATAACTTTGGTACTGATAATTTCATCTGAACTTCCGGGGTCAAAATATACTTAACAAAGCAGGCTGTTTATTTCCGATAAGCAATTTTTATTTGCCTGTTTTTTTCTTGCAATTATTGGTTGAAACGCTGAAAAGTTGTCATAGGCCTCTTTACTTGATTTCTTCTCCATCCAGTCTATATCACTTGTCTTACGTAACGTATGGGTGTAGGCAAAATCTAGGAAAGTTTCTATAGCACTTGTTATCATCCGGGTATTTTAACCATAACACGATTTGTTCCTTCGCAAAGATAACGAATATTACTCTCATGCATCTTTTATATCATAAATTATTGTTAAATTGACGCAAAGCCAATGCAAACCTCCTTTTTGATAGCAAATTTTTGACAAAAGTGGGATTGTGCATATAAATTGGCTAAGTAGTGACACTAGCACTGGCAGTGGCCTCGACAAATGTTTCAACAAGTGCAAAAGAGGACCGTTCAGGGACAGAGAGTTTCGAGCCATATATTACCACAGTTTCATAAATTAATTATCAGTGACCGATTTAGTTTAACTTATAATTCACGGGTTTTAAAGTCTTTTCCCCTTTTTTACTTGAATTTGAGGCTTGCACTGGAATCACTTGGTATGCAAAAGTAAAAACACATAATCAATGGTATACATCAACAACTGGTACTTACGAGCCCTCTTGCGTGTATTATTGCTGGTATTAATGCCGTTGTGGCTACTGTAACCTTTTTAAGTAATCAATTCGGCTCGTACGAAGTCGTAATCATCGTCAAAAGCCGAATATTACTTGACGAAGCACTGAGGATCACTATGGTTTTTCGTCATTAACAGTGATTCAAATATTTCTAAAATTTATCTTGTTAGTTATTTGTTAAGGTTTTCACCACTTTACTCTTGTTCTTCTTTATGTTCTTATGCAATGTATTGTTGCAGATACTATCTATATTTATATAGTTAATATCAAATACAATCACTTCCCTGAAAAATTCAAAAAAGTGTATGATAAGGTGTTAGAAACAAGCAGTTTGAAAAACCAAAATGATGACACCACTGACATCTTGGATCAAGATTCAGTCTACCGATGCAAGACAAGTACTCTTGCCATTAATGAAACTCATCGAATGTTTCTAAAGGAGATGTGAACGAGATTACGATCTTGTGGACTCCACTTTCGCCGAGCCATAGTTGTTGTCTTCTAATGGGCTTTAAAGTTATAATTTTGTTCTTTATTCTGATAACGTAACCACGAACTGCTTCCAAAAATAGCAGGCAAATATATCTGAATAGCTTCACATATGAACACACCCTCGGCATTAATGAAACTTAATAATGAAATCCTAACTCTGATCCAAATGACCGGTGACCAATAATCGATAACCTTGCTTATTATCAACGTCTTCACTTCTAATTAACATCGAGGGGATCGTTTCAGGAGCCTTTGTTGTGACTTTAAGGAAATTAAGATGGAAGTTGGCCATCTGGTGTTTTGAAGATCAGTTGAGGACACAACATGAGCAACAGGGCAAAAAAATTGAATGTTGCCTTTTGCGTATAATAGGCATTTCCCAGCCAGTCCATTGATTGGTTATGGTTAAAGGCGGCACATTACATTTGGCATCTGAAAACTCTCCAAGGTAGCTTCTAATTGTAATAACTCGGCACATGCGGAGTTACGTCTAAAAGATCCGCAAGACAGCAGGAAAGATCAAGGAGGCAGAATCCTTGACTAGAGCACTAAATTTGATTCATTATAATTGGTCCCAGTTAGAACTGCTGAGAGCTACTTGGGGTCTTTGGGCCAGGGATGCTTGCCTTTGCACCAGTGGCGGATCCAGAGCAGGGCTAACAGTGCTAGAGCACTGGTCAGATTCCCATGCCACAACAAATTATTAACTGTTGGGCCATTACTTAGGAATGCCTTGAAGTCATTTCTACGATTTCAATCCGTAGGATGGTTTCTGCTTCCTTCAGCAAGAACTCCTTATTTCCTTTTATGAATCTGCCAAGAGTAGTACCAGAAAATGTCGAACGTTTAACCAAGACCTGTGTCTCGTGGTACGAAAGGCTAACAAAGGAACTTCTTCTCCAAATTCTTTCCGTATTCTTTCTCTCACATATACCCTCATTCTACTGTCCTCTTTATTAAATCCATACACGTCTGTGAAAAGTTTCAGCAAAACAGACTGATTTCCTTGGATCACGTTGTTAGAAATGAAAGAACAGGTAAATTTGAAGCCTTTCAGCTAGAGCTAGAAGTATCTACATCTGATGACCGCTTGGAGCAAATTCTTTTATAGTCCCTGTAACAATTAGGATGCATCTTTAATTACTTGGCAATCAGATCTTGTCCAGAGATCAACAGCTTCATGTCTGTGTCGTTGCTAAGTTCTGCTGCAAGTTTTACGGTCTGACATGCTAGGACAGTCTGTAGCAAACTTGGATAATGTTTCTTTCCCTTGTCTGTGACTGGCTTTTCAGCTTTGTATTTCATACATACGTTTGGAAATAGTGTCCCTGATTTCTTGTCTGATCTCTTCCTTCTTTTCAATGCTGACACTTGACCCCTGTTTTTTTTTTCAGCTGTTGCAGACTTTTCGAGCTGCAAAAATAGCTTTTGTAAACTTTTGGTAACATTGCTGATGGGTATTTTGTTGACCTTGAATAAAAGCTGTAGGCAAAGACTTTATCTGTCTCCCGTCAAAGTATACACTACCAAGCCGTATCCTTGTATTTTTGCTCTGGGTCAGTCAAGTGTCACTTGTCAGCAGCGTTAAGTTTGGGGGAAATCCAAAGTAAGAGTTTCGTAGTGAGCTACACATTTTGGATTTCTTATTGCCATATCGATATATCTGCAATGCAAACGAAACGGACTAAGTTCCAATTTTAATGAGCAATTTGCAAAGAAGAGAAAATATCAACGATGTACTTCGATCGGACTAAAAAACTGATTCAGGAGAAAGAAAAGACTGGAACAGTCTTACCTCCGTTGTTATCCATTGCATATCTACCGTGGATGCACTGCGTTTTGACAAAAAGAGGTTCTTTCGTAAAGATGATTGTAAATCCAGCAAGACGGGAATCAGAACATTTGTTTCTGCTTTGAAAACTTTGTGTTTGAATTGCAGCAGGTACTTCTTTCGCAAGTGTTGGTATCTTCTGATGTAATTTGACTACAATGTATGGATCAAACTCTTCATGATAACATTGTAAAAAAAAGATTTTGAAATTCGGTCCAATGCCTTGGAATGTGGTTCATTCAGAAAGTAAACAGTATTCAAGTGTTCTAGAAGCAAAGAGCCAACATGCAAGGTAAAGCACAAAAAGTATATTGAATAAATGTTTAGCAAAAAAGCGCCAAAGCCCCTGCCCTGAAGATACCCCCCCCCCCCACTCTCAGCTGAAGAGGCTTTTTGCAAGAAAGAAAGACTTGTGATAAAACTTTGATTTAAAAGACCAATGTAAACTTATTCATCTCACGATTAGGCCTGTATCTTGGAAAAGCGTCCTCTCCCACCCAATTATTCATAACATTCAGGTTCGGATTCTACACCAAAAACTGGTCTAGAAAACGTTGATCTAGTAAATTCGATTACGGCTGGCCATACAAAGCTCATTCACTACTTTATCCCTGTTTTTGGACCAAAACCCCCAATATCTTGAAAAAGCGTCCTCTCTCACCCAATCATCATCCAGATTCGAATTCTACACCAGAAACTGGCATAGACGAAGTTGATCTAGTAAGGTTCCTCCTCGAGTGGCAATGCTCCCTCTTGTCCCTCTGGACTAAGCGGAAGGCGTGCTCTATAAATGTAAGTCCACACTTGAAAGGAGGCAAGAAATGACAACTAAACTATTTGTTGAGCTTTTGTTGGCTTATTTAAATGCTTTCCCTTGGCAATAGGAGTTTCTAGAGATATTAACCTAGTCAAGGTTTGCAAAATTGGGGCTAGTATATAACAATAAAATAAATTTGTAACTTCATCAACCTTTTTGTAGAAGGTAACTATCTATCCACGAATTTTCCACCTACAAGACCTTATTGATGGGACAGAATAGTCGACTTTTTCATTTGTTGGTTTGTGTTTAAACAAATGACCGAATAACAGTTGCAATTGGTGTATTATTCCTCACTTTTTAATTATACTGAGCATTCAAAATGACAATCCACTATCAATACAATAAAATGCAATAAAAAATTATTGTATACACTTGCAGCACGCCTAGGGGAGTTACTCACCGTGCGCCTTTGATACCCTGGTCTCTGATCTGTCCATAATATTTTTCCTAAAAGTTAGAGTAAATTGAGTTTTTACCATACAGAGAACTGATGAATATAGACCAATATGAAATGGGATTAGAAGTCAGCCAGCATTTTTGAATATTTTTTTGGCAAACGCAACACATCTTTTTCTGGTGTCTTTTTGTTTATCATAATTTATTTAAATTTGTAAGTGCTTTCAATCATAAGACGAAATATGTGTGTTATTCATATGGTATCAGTCAATCTCATCAATGTAAAGAGTTGGTTAGTAGGTTAGCCATTGCACATTGTTGTTTATTGTTATTTGGCTCCAATATGACTATCCTTTGATTGAGGTTATGTCGTAATTTTTGTATGTAAATTGTTACACGACAGACACCTTTTTCGTTTTTATTGGCAGTATGTGTAAATACTTTGCCTGATTATATATTGATAAGAAGAAACCACAAGACCACACCCATAAATGACCAGAACCCAGCGTCACAGCCATGGTCAGATGTTTGCCTGAATTCACCACTGCTTTTCACTTTTAATTCAAACTTTTTAGTACAAATCAATAAACAATGGCCCTTGATATCATTTTAAAGAGTTACGAAAAGAGTAAGGTTTTTTTCAAGTGAATCTTACAGGTCTCAGCCTGATTTTATCATTTAAATATACAATGCAAAAAGAAGGCTTCGTATTCACTGGTCCCTAAATAAAGTGAGTTGCTCTTAGTGAGGTCGTTTTAACATCATTGTTAACGGCTTGGATGAAACTACTTGAAGCAAACGTTTTTTGAGATCCTTTGTAAACTTACTTCTTAAGTTCGTTAGGTAAGTCATCATAAGGCGCTACGAGCATTTAACATTACACTCAGTTAGCAGTTGCCCTGGCTGCCCCCTCTCGGCGGTCATGGTGCCTGTATACAGGATTGTCTAAAAACATTAACTCGAAGGACTCGGAGAGAGCAAATTCGCTCCAAGTCAATGGTATCATGTGAACTTCTGGTTTTCTGGTTTTCTGGTTGCTGTAGTAGAGGCAACATGGTAACTGAATTTTCCCCAGAGGAAGTTCCTCTGTAGTTTTGGTTTTATAAAGAAATCAATGAGAGCGTACCAAGCCTTGAAACACGTTCTGTCTTTTAAGATCTGTCTAAAGCTTTTGATACAGTGTGGCATGACGGTCTTCTGTACAAGCTTCAATGCAATGGCATATTCGGTGATTTGCTATCCTTAATGCAAAGTTTCCTGCTTGGTTGAATGGAAAATGTTCTGAATGGGCAACAATTTCATCTGGAGTTCCGCAAGGATCTGTTCTTGGCCCTCTTTTCTTTTTAGTCTATACAAATGACCTCGTTGAAAATGTGAATTGTGACATTAAATTGTTTACAGATGATACATCTTTGTTTTCTCTGGTGCGAGATGAGGCAAGAACAGCATTGAGTTAAATTGTGATCTTAGTAAGGTTAGACTTTGGGCGCGGCAATGGAGGATGCAGTTTAATGCCGAAAAGACTGAAGAAGTAATTTTTTCTACAAAACGTGTTAAACCCTTGCATCCACCACTGAATCTAGGTAATGAGGAAATAGTGAGGAAATCCGAACATAAACACCTGGGCATGATTCTTGACTCCAAACTAGACTTCAAGAGCCACATTCGTGAAGCAATTATCAAGGCAAGGAAGGGAATAGAGATGATAAGATTTCCATCCAAGTATGTACCCCGTGGCCCACTCGATCAGCTCTATAAACTTTATGTTAGACCCCACCTTGATTATGGTGATATCATATACCATAAATATGACCCATGTATGACCCAAGACATCACAGAAAGACTTGAACAAACACAGTACTCTGCAGCTCTTGCAGTCACGGGAGCATGGAGAGGTCCTAGTAGACAAAGGCTTCTCAATGAACTAGGATGGGACCACCTTTACAACAGAAGGTGGTTTAGGCGTCTGTGCCACTTTTTCAGTTTACGGGAAAGGCATCAACCAGCATACCTATTTGACGAAATTCCTGCTGTTCGTGAACTTTCATATTCTCTTAGAAATCCCCGCCAATACGATTTAGCCCTCTCCAGAACTGCACGTTTTTCCAATACATACTTCCAAAATGTACTTTTTGAATGGAATTTTTTGGAAGTGGATATTTGCCTTTTACAGACGCTCGGCGAATTGAAACGCAAACTACTTGCAAAAATTAGACCAGACAAAAAGTCAACTTTTGCAGTTAGTGACACACATGGTGTAAGATGCCTAACGAAGCTCCGTGTTATATTTAGTCCATTAAATGAACATGGGTTTCGGCACTGTTTTGAAGCCGTGAGTCCCACCTGTACATGCAATACAGGTATCGAAGATAATGAGTACTTTCTCCTGCATTGCCCTTTATTTCAACAAATGCGTAATGACCTCTTTCACCAGCTTTCAGAAATTCCTGGCCTTAAGCTTGATACTCTTAGTTCTGAATCTATATGTGAACTGCTTCTCTATGGCAATCCAAGACTCAATGAAAGTGCTAACAGATTAATTCTAGAAGAAACTATTTTATATATCATAGCCATAAGACGTTTTCATTGAATGCCTAGATGTTTAATTGCAGCGGCCCCTCCCCTATTTGTGTTAGTTTTGGCAGGGTAGCTTGATACCAAGCAGCCAAAATATAAACTGGTTTGATTTACAGTTCAAGGTTAATAACAATTCACTGGAATATATGTTACCAAGTTCCCTTTTTCTTTACTGTTTGTCTCTTTTTCTTCTCGTAGTTTCTTTTTCTTTGTTGTTTCATAAATTAGTAAAATTGTAAGTGCCATCTGGAGTGGGGACCAGATGACCTTGTGTCTTTTCCTACTTTGGATGGCACAGTAGAATTCATTTGTATTGTTGTGTGCTAAAACTTTTTATATATATATAAAAACGGAAAAAAAAGAGAAACGGGACATAGTGCAGACGATTCATTGTTTGTATTCATTAACGCCATGATTATGGAAGTGCTCCAGCCAATTGACATTGTTCTAAAACATATACAATCCTCAAACAGAAACTAAATTTCGGCCTTAGAGCGTTGAAATGCGTTCACGACAAAATAAAATCAAAGTGTAAGCCTTACCATGGAGGTAGGCACACAGCACTTAGGCCTAGCTCAAACGTCGCTCTTCTCATGCGCCGAATCTAAGAGTTGTATTAGGCACATGATAAGAGCGACGTTTGACTCGATTAAGTGCAGCAACGTAATTGTATTAGATTCGGCGCATGAGAAAAGCGACTTTTGACCTGGGCCTTAGTTCTGTCAACGCCAAATGGCACATAAGGCCGTGTACTTAGATCGAACCAAAGTTAAAAAGGAATGTGATGCTTTTGAAATCCAGAACCAATAGGAATTAAGGAGTGGAGTATCGTTTACGAAGCTTTGAGTGAGAAAATAGGATTGAGAATGACAAACCTTGACATTTCCAAAGAGGGGTGGCAAGTTTAACTTACAGGACAATTACAAACGTCGTTCGTCATCAGTCAGAGTGCAGAAAGATGCACGTTCAACAAAGGTGCAAATTGATTTTTGATGCATCCTCTATGGGCAGGATGTGTTAAGAACAGAAATTGAAGTATGAATGATTATGACAACCAGAGCGCCTATCTCTGGTCTCAAGACTGCAAATCAGACGCCTATTCTACTGAGCTAAGCAGCTTTTCATTTAACCTCGAGTGTCTATCCCTATTATAGAGTGTCTGTCTATTGGTGTACAAGTGGCATGAGCTTTGTGCCTATAAGGCATCGACATATCACCGTTTGCATAAATTTCACATAGAAGTCGGCAGGGTGGTCATCCCTTCAGTGATTCCTTCAATGTCTTCAGATAGGCCATCATCATGTCCATTTACTGTACGATGTATTGGTCAGGACCAGGCTTTATCCTACCGTGTTTATGAGTGATTTAAGCAAGCAATTTTATAAAATGAGGTGGATGAATTTGACAGAGATGCTCATAGATTTCTGTCGAGTTTGGAGATGCAATTAAAGCCTACTAATTTTAAAAGATCGACTTTGGTTGCAACTCCATTTATCCTACATTGAATAATACAAACATTTGACAAGCTATAAAGGGGAGGATCCAGAGTTTGTAAAGATCTTAATGCAAACCTGTATTTTAATATTTACACAGAAGGACTGATAATCCAGAAGACATCATGTAAAGAAAAGTAAATTTAAGACGCTAATTTATAAAGAGCGCATTTAACATAACGAAGTGGAAAACGTACGTTGTAGTCCGATTGATGTTTTCACTAATCCAGCAACCAAGAGCAGGCCTTATGAAAAAGTCAAAGTTGATTGGAATAGAAAGACATACCTACCTACAATTTGTATACGTTTTGGTACAAAAGAAGAAAAATTGATAAAAAGATTATCTTTGAGAACTATGTGTAATACATTGGATCATCTAGGTCGCAATCGGCCTTTGCCTTTAGTGCCCAGGTTATTAGCGTAGGGCCATGGAAAGGGAGCTAAATAGGATTGAAAACCTGAAAGGATTAATGAGCAGCAATAGAAACAATGGTAGAAAAATGATTGCCAACTTATGGAAGTGAGAATGAGGGAGATTTTGGAACCTGGTTAAATGAAATGCATGCCTGTCGCCCTTTTTACATATGAAACTATTGAAATAGAAACAAAGTAAAACTATAGACAAAAATGGCATCAAAGTAATCAAACTATAGACAATTAAGGTATGACTACGTAGTAGCTATAGCATGACTTATTGTTGTGCTCAGTGTTGTAATCTTTCGTTGCTTTCTTTGCAGTTTTGAGCACTTTCTGGCTCGGTCCGTAGTTATAACAGCACGCTGTAGACTCTCGATGAGCCAACTTCACTCCATGAATTGACAATAGTGTACCATCCGACCTTTGCCGTGTGCGTTGGACCATGTTACATTTGAAAAATATGGCGAGATTGTTGAAGGGGAGTGTAAGCCATTAATAACCGTCGTTCGAACTCAAACACGTGCGGCAAGCATGGCTTTGTTATTATGCTGAATTTGACTGGATAGTGTAAAACGCACAACTTATTCTGTCACATTATTAAACAATGTTGTCCATGACTTTGTACAAATCGAGTTTGGGATTAATGAAGGTATGCTGGAGGTGGATGGGAGACTTTGGCTTTGCGGAAATGCACAGGAGGAACAAATGGATTGCAGGAGCCTCCCACAGAATGCTTGAGGGTTGGCAACTATGTAGAAAATCAATGAAGATGAAGTAGATGTTTTACTGCTAAGAGAAAGTGCTGTAACCAAGCCTGAGGCCAAAAACATACATCGATTTGGAGATGTCTGCTGTGTAATATTGTCTATTGCAACAGAACATGGTATAAAATGAACAGGATACTCTTCACAGCAAAGACACGTTGAGCACAACTAAAAAGGCTGACCATACCACCATGACTGGAAATGGCATTTCTATTACCCTTAGTGCTTATGATGATAAATACATTGACAGAACAAAATATTGCAGATTCAACATATGGTTGAATAGTCAAAATGTTCTCCACTGGTTACTAAATAAAGGACTGAAAGCAATTTGTTGCAATAGAGTAAAAGGAATACCTAAGCTTATACCACATGCCTAACGGAGAAATTACCTTTCAAACAAAAGTCCAACAGATACTAGTATGAGGAGACAGATTTGAACAAAGGACACTTTGTGACATGGGCCACCAGTACAGTCGAAGAATTAAAAGGATGGAGGAAGCAGCCGAGACCAAACGACATAGGCAATCGTTCTTGAGACAGGATTAAGTAATATCCGATATGGTCAGTATAATAGATAGCTCAATATATAGAACTTTTAAGAAATAGTATTGGGTGATTCCATTTGTCGCAAGATCCAGCAGAAATACCAAGAGAAGAGAAAATCGAATCAAAGAGATATTACCTGCAGCCAAAGTCCTCCATTTATCCACATTGTAGATCATGTTTGAATAGACAGGGATATTCCATCAGGAGGACTTTCAAAATAAACCGCAGAATCGGTGTCAGAAAAGATAGGGACATCATACAATGCTATGGAAGGCTTGAAAATGCAACTGTATTAGTAGACCCAGAGTACACTATTCGATTTCCCAAACAACACGCTTCGTGTTACAAGATTGTTAAGCAAGAGGCTGAACAGCCTTGCAAAAAATAAGAATAGATTTTGGATTCCACAAGTTCTCCAACTAATTTAAAAGGTGATTCACAGTGTCTTCAAGGGTAAACGCTTTACAGCTTATAACCTACGGTCAAGGGCAGTGAGATCACAAGAGTTGATGACGCTTGGCCATTTGAAATCACAAATAAGAAGAGTACGAAGGGTTATGTAGTCATGTTCACTTGTGCTGTGGAAGCAGCTATACATCTACACTTTACTGAGAACGTAACAGAAAACGAATTTGAGAACTGATCTGAGACATTTTTCCGGATAATGACTGCAACTGATAGTTAATTCAGATAATGATAATTTTCTATCTTACAATTAACGTTATCAAGCTTTACCAGCAAACAGAAATACAAAGCCACATGAGAATGAAATTGCTCCAGTTGAGTTTAACTTATCTTTAAGCCTTGGTAGGGAAAAATGTTTAAAAGGATGATTTAGTCAATCGAGAATTCATTCAAGCAAATTGTGAGCCAATCTAAATTAATTTTTCATAAAATGGAAGAAGCCATACAAAAGACTGAATCTGTTTGCAATAACAAATGAATTGGCGAACGTCTTACAATCAAAGATGAATTAGCGAATGTCTTACAATAAAAGATGAGTTGGAGAACGCCTTGCGAAAAAAGATGAATTGGAGAACGCCTTACAATAAAAGATAAATTGGACAACGCCTTACAATAAATGACAAATTGGAGAATGCCTGGACACCCTCTTGTAGAAGCCTACGACAGCTTCAAAATGTAAGACTTATTGCTACATTTTAGCATGATAAATCAGCTTCTAACTGGCATATGCCAGATGACATAAAATCATTGATACTAACAGAGATCTAGAAATTTTACTTCACCAGCACAGTATTGGCCGAATAAACATCATAAAAGAAGGCAAGAAAAGTACCCCAATCATCATTGTAATAGCTTAAATGATTGCTATGGTTTAGATGCTTCTGATCCGTGAGACAGCAATGCAACGCATCATCTTTAACAACATGATCGGAACCGTCAAGAGGAGGTTAATGAGAAATCTTGCAATTGTGAGGGTTTAAGATCAAGAATAGATAAAGGAGAGTTGATCTGGGTTGAGAGCTGGAAAGAACACAAATTTAGAGTTTGATTAGCAACCAGCGAAACTGTATTGTTAGGTTCCTTCGAGAATTCTTAAACCACTCTTTAGGGCAGATATTGAAATTCCCAAAGACAAAGATACTTACAGAGTTGATAGAGCTTTATCGATGTTATCGGAGCTGGATTGATTGACTGACAGCAATTGTAGAAGATGCAGAATAACAGACGAAAGGTAACTCATTAGTTGCGTACAAATAAAGTTGAGAATTAGCAAAGATTTTTGGAGAAGGATCTTGAAGATATTCTTCTTATGGCAGAGAAAACGGTAGCCAGTAATAGCAAAAAACATTTGCAAAATCAAGTGTAAGATTAATCTGACATAAAGCAAAGGTACTAGGAGAATTCCAAGTAGGAAAAGCTCGACAAATTTAAAGTAAAGAGTGAAGATGTTTGAAAATGCGTTGGCGAAGCAGATAATTTAGCAGAGTCGCGTTTTCAACTGCAAACTATTAGAAAAGGAGTAATATGACGCAACAGTAAAGCAAGCATGAAGTCAAGTTTTACACATATTATAAAGTATTCCTAATTGTAGATTCACTGTAATCAAGGAAACGAACGTTTTGTATATAATGTGCAGACAAAGTAGCAAAAGTGGTAATGTCCACGCACAAAGGATCATGCACAGGGACAAGAAAAAGGCAAGGGGAGGTAGGCAAACCTGTGAAAAGGCACCAAAATCTCTTCAAATGTGTTTATATTCTTTACACTTCACCTAACGGTATATATTATTGCGATTACGTATGCAAATGCTATTTCGTGTTATGCAGAATATTATTGGACCGCTGCAAATGTTTCTTTGTGACAGTTCAAAGTAATTGAATTCTAAAGCCTCCAATTCTAAGCCTTTCTTGACCATATTTTTCAAAAAAAGTTTTAGTGGTGCTTCCGATGGGGAGAAATAGCGTTAAGTAAACCGCATTAACATATTAAAACGAGCTGTTTCCACGTTGATGTTATCAAAGAGCAGAGAACGAGGTTCAGTGGACACTGCTGGAGAAGCAAGGAAGAAGTTATTTCAAAAGCCTCTCTATGGGAAACGATCTAGAGGCAGACCATGACGAACATTCATAGATCAACTTGTCGAAGACACCAACATACCCAAAGGAGGCCTTGTTGCAGCAATGAATGACAGAATTCTCTCGAAAGATCGTGTCAAGACAATCCGAACGAGGTCGATCCAGTAATTAAGTAGGTTTCCACTTTTTTGAAAGAGTTTAACATTTTTCTGATTGAAAGGAAATACGTCCCATCTCATCTTTCAGGACCTAAGCTCATACGGGGTTCCAGCGTGCTATTTATGTGGTATTGAAGTATTTCCAAATCAATTCATGTAGATAATAAATAAATACACTATTGTGGGCCAAATAAGGCCACTAGTTCTATTACACACAATTAAGTGTTAAAATTTTGCAATTTAAGTTACTGTTCTCGTAAATAGTGCATCGAAACGAAACGTAAATAATCAAGTCAAAACATGCTTTCTTCTTCTGACTCACCAACTTAAATATTTCCCCCCACAGTTCTGCTTTTTCTCATTTGCTCTAGCAAATTCTCGTGCAATGTTCACTATATAGACATCATCCATCTCTTCTTCATGAGGATTGGCAAATGTAATGTTGTTAAGGTGATTTGTTTCTGTTTTTGCACTAATCCATTGTTGCATGGCGCTAAATTTTATTCTGCTTATGTTGAATACAGTGGAGTTGTTCGTTAAGCGCGTAACAATGCATCAACTTGCTGTATGCATTCCTTGTTTGCTGGTTAATTGTTGATTATATCAATAAATCAACTGATCTTGGTCACTTCTATTATTCCTTGACAAATATCATGTTTGCTATTATACATACTCAAAAGAAGATGGGGTCATATGTTGAGTTAAAAGGACACACCTTGATCAGCTGCCCCTGTTAGATGAAGGCAAGGGGCGCTCACCCTCGTTGCCCCCGTGCTGCAGGCGTCCTTGCTCATGCAGCTGCAGATAATGTCATCATCAAACTTTTACACGATCTCTCATATAAAGTATCCACCTGCATCAAAGTGCTGGAAACTATGGGGAGAATGATATCAAGGTTTGTGTTCACCTTACTTTAGACAAGCATACTGTACTTCACTTAGACCTTTTCAGGCTTGATGAGAACGAGAAATGTAAGACGTTTTCTGAAGAAATGGATAGAGAGGAAAACCACGACTGAGGAAATGAAAAACGTACAAAGGCAGGAACTGGATAAAGCATGTATCGACATAATCAAGAGGCCATCAACAATGTGATCATGCATGTGTGTTGTACTACAGTAACACATTGCACTGGAAACTTGCTAGTGAAGGCGGCGATCTAAATGGCATATCCAATATTGATCAGAGTATGTATAACTAGGTTATGTCCTGAAGACTATGCGTAGCAGGAAGGAGGACCTACACAAGACTAGACACAAAGAGGGAGACCAATCAACATTTAGTTCAGACTCGCGCGCAATAAGTGAACGAAACAATGATTCAGACATTCTAAGTGTTCTTTAGCAAAAATGTCATGCGTGAATGAAGCTAACCGACGTACGGTCTAAAATATTAAGAAAAATGGCAACATTCGTAAAGTCAATTGGCGAACATCCCTCAATTGAAGCCACTCTATCGACAAAAAATCCAAAGCAACCAAGATAAAACAGCCTTTGTCAAATAGAGTTTAAAATTGCTTTCTCCTGTTACAACTGACCGCAATCAGTGAGGTGTAATGCTCCAAAGATGTGATACTTATATAGACTTGTCTACTTTATATCCTGATCTATCTTTCTTCTGTCAAAAATGAACCATTTTGAAGAGGAACACTTTGAAAGCGAATAAAGCAAACAATCAATTATTGATTATGGAAGTACAAATGCTACATTCAAGTGCAATGTTTAAGCAAAAACAGTGCACTCATATGCAACATCATTTCTTACAAATAGCATCAGTGCCTAAGAAAATAAAAATATAAAAGTGCACTTTACCTACTGGTAATTATTCAGCACAAGCTCTAATGTAGTCAGAAAACAAAATTAAATTGCGAATGTTTTCTCTGTTCTGACAGAGCGTAGTTTTATCTGAGTCTTCCACTACGAAACAGCAAAACACAAAGGACTTCGCTGACGGATAACTCAGATGAAATCGACATGCATACTAACACACTTGCCACAATACAAATTTAATGATTATTTTTCGCCAATTTTTATCAATTTGAAAGGAATCAAAAACAACCATTTGCTTACTTGTTATCTATATACAAACAATATTGATCATGCTTTACACAAGCAAATATCTCCCCATTTTAAAGAAGCATACAAAAACTACTCTTGCTTTTCACGAGGGATAATAATTCTTGCTTCCAATGCAATAGACAGTTTAAAACAATGGATACTTAGCTGCAACACGTCATATCATATCTATTGAATTGACAATTTATGAGTTTACAAATGATTCCTTTCTGTTCTGGTTTGCTTGTCTAATGCTGGCATGCGGTTGCCCGCGCGTCGTGAGACACTATAGTAGCCTCCGTCTAATTGCGGCAGATCCAAGCAAAACGTTCTCGTCGTCCATATTCCACATTGGACAATTAACTAACAATGCAATTGTTAAGTTAGCAGACGTGCTCATTTAGGTAATTACCCTCATGGGTGACATTGCCTTCCCTTTAGGCAAAAAACGTTGCAACAACATTGAAATGGCATGCAAAGAACATGGAACTTAGTAACAAACAGTTAGCGTGGTTAACTTCATGGTACAAAGAACACGACGGAAGAAACAATACTTTTCACTTTTCTATAATCTGCGGTGTATGGGTTATGCAAATATCAGAAATTAAGAGTAAAGCATTAGTTAAATCCACTTTGGCTATTAGTGAGGCACTCAGTACTATTGCAAGTTTAGTTTGTATGATGGCGAATTTCCCTTTCGTCAACTCTGTTAACTGGCACCGCGTTCTGATGGGAAGAAGGACACTTATCTCCAGGGCAGTCGAGACACCGTGTCGGCCTAAGGTCTCTGAACGGGCATGCCCGGGAAAATGACGCTCCTTTGGGTTGAAAATTTAGCTTTTATATGGGATTTCTCTCTTAAATGTCACTAATTCAATCAATCTTCTAACAGAAAATAGTCAACTATAAATTTTCAGCATAAATCTAAAACAAATCAAGGGTAACTTCATACTTTAGCGTTGAAAGCATAGACATAAATAAATGTTATTTATAAATGTTTTATAACAGCTCCCAGGTTGAAAGAGCATTACTTGATGGTTTCGAATAGGGAGAACTGTTATCAGTTCGCAAAAAATTTATATGCTATCGCTAATAATCAAGCAAGAAGAGGGAAACCTTAGCGAATGCTGTTATTGAAAGGTAAATTCGAAGGAATAAGAACTAGAAGAAGGCCCCAGAGACAATAGGCATGATTGGCACGAACACATGCACAGATGAAAGCAGCAGCCATTGGTCAATGCGTGCGCCCACGGTCAAATGGCTTATAATCAACAACAGCAATCATCAATAGCTACAATATCAGACTTATCTTTTACTTAGATTTTCCCTTTTTCTCTCCTCGTTTTCTTTCCCTTTCTCCTGTTCTGCAATTGATTGGTTGTATTCTCAGTTGATGCGTAGTTATTTTAGCTAATTGTCACTCTGCGGAATTTTTAAGAGTTATCCTCACCTATAGAGTCACAATGTTGTTTTCGTTTGATTCCAACCTCTTCAGACCAATGAGGTATATCTATGCTTCAGACATCTCATGAGAAGCTTTAGAACTGGCGGTGAATATCTACTTCATCTCAAAAGAAATGCGGCTCTAAGTGACGGAAAGTCGAAATTTCAACTTTGCATAACAAGGGTGCATAACTAAGGCCACGCAAAGCAAAAATTAGCAGTGGATCGTTCCCTTCTTCAAAAAGGTGGTAAAGTTACAATTTTTATATGAGGAAAGGCCACGGTAAAAGGGCGGAACTATGTTAGAGCTGGCGTTCATAGGGCCGTGTACAAAGGCCCACTTACAAAGAGCTACGTAATAATTACAAAGGCCATCTTGCGAAGAGTAACAAAAAAGGCACGCTTTGAAATGTTAAAAGCAATTGCTTTCGGTGTCGATAGATCGCACGTTTTTGGTTTATTGTTAATGTATAACTAAAGCTTAACAAAGAAGCAATGATACGGGTTGAAATAATTCTTGGTTTATTAATAATTATATGGTTGTTGTCTTGGTCTAGTTCTTAGCTTAGATATTCATGATCACAGCAAGGATTCATTGTCCAGGTATGTCGACAGCAGCATGCAACTATGGGAACTTGGGAACTCTAAAAGTAGTTTGGCAACACAGTTTATCATGGTCTCAGGCTAATAGAAGGGAGTTCAAAACAATAAACACGGAAAATGAAATGCAAACGATATATACTTTAAAAGACACCACATAATGACAGCTGCCTCTGTAGCTCAGTGGTTAGAGCACTGGTCTTGTAAACCAGGGGTCGAGAGTTCGAATCTCTCCAGGGGCTCTCCTTCTTTTCGTTATTTAATTACTTTTTCTTCATGCTTTTTCGTACGCGTTATACTGTAACCTTGTTGCCAGTGATATAATGCCAGAATAGAGTCCGGGAAACCTTAATTTTAATTTCCTTTAAAGTTTGTTTCCTGACGTGTCCCAAACGTCATGGTGACATTCTCTTGTTAACTCGCTAAGACGTTACAACTTTGGTATCAAAACACCATTCTCCTTTATAGTGTCTTGAGTTTTTCTAAATCTTCAGAATATTTCGTTTAATTATCAAATATTTTTCACGAAATTATAACCAAGTATTCAGTAAATGTAAGCGATTCAGTTTTGCTGTTTTGTTCAAACAATCATGTTTTCAGTAGAAGGAGTAAGAAATAACATTAACTTAGGGTCAAAAGAAAAAATTTGATAATCTCGTATTAAATTGTGCACTCGGTCGTTGAATAAAATACCTCAATGTTTATGGATATGGGTTCCGCTTTCGATATAAATATCAAAATATTACCCACAAGTTTTTTCCATTTCTACATTTTCCTTAACCTTATCTTTGTTTTCCCTTATTTTCCATTTTCCTTTTTACTTCCCACGGGCAATATGGCAATAGTGTTAACGTTCTAACCCCTTATGGTCGAAGCTTTGTCAATAAGCAAATTTTCTTGATTATGGCAATCAAATACTTGAATGCCCCTATTTGTAAAAACATTGTATTTGGCTCGCATCTTGTGTTTCCATGGCAGCTGCGGTGGGACATATATGTCGCATTAGGCAATATTGGAGAGAAAAATCGAAATTGTTATATAAGAATTGAATTGATATTTACCATGTTTTTTGTAGAAGCACATGCAATATTTGTGAAAGTAATGGCACTTGTTATTAAAATCAAGTTCCTGACAATACAAGTTAAAATGTCTTAATTGATAAGACTCCCAGTAACAGCTTCTTTTGTCACTTGTGCATAGATGTACTTTGCAGGTGCTACACATAACGATGGCCGGGATTCCATGGTATTCCTGGAACACTATTTACATCTGCCACTTTTAATGTTGTACATTAACCTAGTCTATTCTCAGGTTTTCTTTCTGAATTGATGCAGGTACTGAAAAATTACCTTGATGTCCTCTTTTGGCTAAAAGGCTGGCAATGAAGATGTTCTGCCAATAGTTGGTGGCCTACTAGACTTACGCGTGACTGCGACACGGATCGCCTTAAGTTCAACAAAGTGATGAAGCCTTGAGCCCAAATCTAAATAAATTCCACATCAAGCTGTTCTCAGAGAAAATACTGTCAGCCCGAAAGTTAGGATTTTTTTCAATGAAGAGAGAGGAGAGAGACACAGAGAGAAAAGAGAGATAAAGAAAATAAACAAGAAGAAAAGAAAGAGAGAAAGAAGAGAGAGAAAAAAGAAAGAGAGAGAGAAGAAAAGAAAGAAAGAGAGAGACAGAGAAAGACAGGGAGAGAACTAATCAAAATCTCAGCTAATGATATAAAAACAATGCTAAAAGAATTGATAGGATTGAGCGAAAAGCAAAAGAAAAAGGGAACTTCTGGTTAGGGCAGGCATAAGCGGTTACCATCTTGGTATACTTATTACTAAAGGAGTGTTACGGTATTATGATGATAAGAACAACGTAAGACGCAATAAAAATTAATGTGTGGTGTCATGAAGCAAACAGACGGGCAGACGAAACATTTCAAAAAACGAAGCTTGTCCAAAAGCAACTGCATTATTTCTGCAGCCAGAGTATCATGTACAAAGTAAATTACAAAATGTACGACTGAAAACAAATTCTACTGTACACAATAACACTAATAACATCACATGTCATCACTTTCAAAATAAGACAACAACATGAAGCATTGGTGAACTCCATCAACTTCCACATGACTGACCTAAAGTACACGATAGTGACACCAATAACTGTCAATCACCTCAATGTATAAAGAATTATTGTACTACCATGAAGCGACAGACCTATATACAACCTGGTATAGCTCAAAAGACGGAGTCCAGGCCATGGGCGAAAAAGGCATCCTTCAGATACTAGGCACACGAAACGTACTACCAAAGGGACATTTTAAAGTTTTGCTCACAGTTCAATTTGCGAAGAACTCTTGACCAACTATTGTATGTTAATAAGTAACTAAGTAACTAATAAAGAAAGTAAGTAACTAAGTAAGTAAGTGAGTAAGTAAGCAAGCAAGAGAGATATGTAGGCAAGTAAGTAGATATGTAGGCAAGTAAGTAGATATGTGTGTACGTATATAAATACGTTGGTACGTTTTTGTGTAAATAAGTAAGGTAATACGTATGAAAGCGTGCCACTGCCCTTAAACCTCCTAAAAAATAATAGCAAACTCATTTCGTATAAATCATAACGCGACATATTGTTTTCTAATAATTAATAAAAACATAGTCGGTGCGATCAACTTACCAAAATACTACTTATCAATGACATCAATTTAGCATAATTTTAATGCATTTAAAGCATCGATTACTTGTCAGTATGCACAATTATCAACTAAAGATACCGAGAAAACAATATTGGGAACAGGTAGCATGTTTTCCGAACTAACGTGGAAATTATAAAGGAGATTGAAAAGAGATTTTAGAATTGACATACTCTTGTAGCGACATTGTGTGCTGGAAATCGTGTTAGTCTACCTAGAACACGTGCAAAGGGAATTTTTAAGAGAAATAACAAGCAATGAGTGTGCCCCGAGCAAAGCAAAAGGAAAAGTGCTTCCCAAACTGAGTGGCTGGGTGATTCTGTCGACTATTTTTGTCAACGAAGTCTTCGTCAGCACTTATAGTGACTGACCTACACACTGCTATCATTGACGTAAGCAGTACTTGCTGACAACTTAAGAACTATGGTTTAAAGATTAACTAACCACTAAAAAATAGTTGCTCCTGTTAAAGAAGCCGCGTTATTCTCCCAACGTATCTCCGTTTGACAGTAACAATACTTAGACATGGTCTAACTTTGCGCTAAAAACACAGTTGAAAGCTTTCTTCCTCTGACACTCTAAAGAGTTTCAATCTTCATAATGGAAAGTATAAATACATGACAACATTTTATGAGAAACATGGATCAAAGCATGCCAATCATAAACAAGAAAGCTTAGAAACAAAGAGAAAATTATTCGAGTTATTCGAAGCGAAAAATGAACTCTTTCTGCCTACTGGTTTTCTTTTTTTAATGTAGACATACTCCAATACACTTAGATGAAGGGACGTAGACATAATCCAATGCACTTAGATCAAAGGAAGATCTTGAGGTGCCAATTATCCGAAAATTCTCGTCCTTATACATTTTGGCGCATTCTGAATTTTGTAGTCAATGTTGGCTAAATTGCGTGTTTTGGCAGTCATTTTTGCTTTGCAAGCGCGAGATGGCTGTTCTCTAGGAGGAATTTATGCTTGGCGTACAGTGGCTGGAACATGCTGTTTGATCCTGTCCTCCATCTTTGAAAAGTACGACCTACTTACCGAGCTTCATATCGGCACAAAAATTCATATACTACTAAGCCTTTTTGCGTGGTAGGTACGCAATCTTGATCAAAGGATCGCAAAATCTTCCTAGTCGTGAAAAAGATTGACAGCAGAGAAAACAGTTCACTACAGCTATTTAATTTGTATTTCTATGCGGATTGAAACAGTCAAGGAAGTCTTAAGCAGACACTAGTAAACACAAGCAACATCTTTTAGGCTGAAAATGCAGTAATGTTTTCTTGAACAATCCCAGACAAGTTTTAGAGCGATTTCCACATTTTGTACCATAAAAAAAGACTGGCCAAATACTAGAACAGTATCTCTGACTATCGTACCTTATTCAAATGTTTGAATCGATAAACAAATTTCAATTACTTTAAAATACCTGAAACTGTCTTATAGGATTAATAGTTTGTAATTCTTAAAGCACTTCTATCTACATTGTCATAGTCGATCTGTTACAAAGGTAAGAGTGGATTATCAAAATGGATTAATCCTTAGTCCAGTGCCAAGCGGAGAGTAGGCATTCACTCTTGCCCACATCAAAGCATCATTATAGGACAATGCAGAAAAACCATCTTCAAGAAAGAAAACAGGACCCTGCAAATGAAAGAAATACACGATTGTGATTTTAAGACTGCAGAAGCTGCTAAAAAAATTTGCATTAAACGTTTTGCTTGCTTCAAGTTTAAAGAAACATCAAACTATTGTAAAGGATTTCTATTAACTTCCTTTAATTAAGAGAAGAAAACATTTGTAACACAAGAATCATTTGAAGACTGTAAAATAGAAACGTGTACTTCTTGCCACTTTTGATGATAACTCCATCAGCAAGAAGTTCTCGGATTCGTCTCATTCAAGCTTACATCTCCACTTGTAACGTCAGGAAAAATGGTGTTTTTGGATTTAGAACTTTATCGGATTGTTCTAGTAATGTTCTAGGAGTTTATACGGTAAGATGCTTAATTATAATTGTACCATAAATTCTAACATTATAAATTCAAATAAGCTTCTTCATGAACAGCAGTGATGCATAAGTAATTCAATAAAACTCCAGAAGCACTCCGAGAGTGCAAGCCTTAAGAGTCAATGGGGTCAGGTTGGATTCCCAGTTACGAATATTCAAATCAGTTGTACTTATAAGAGTCATTGCTTCTCCAAGGAGATTTCCTGGCTAGTCATGGTTTCACGAAGATATCATTAAGAAATATGGGTTCTACTAATGTGCACCATTGTAACTGGATTTTCCTCACCACAATTCCCTTACGTGTTTCAGTTTGACAAAAAAAGTTTCAAAGTGATCCAGAATCCAGGATTTGATCAGGGTCATACCAACAAAGGAATCACCTGGAGATAGCCAGGCTACCAACATACATTGAAAAGTTCAGAACGATACATTTATAACTTTTCGAGATGTTTTGTAAACTGACCGATCAACCTACAAATACACAAATCCTGGTGAAAGCATGATCAACTAGAAGCACTCGGGGATCCCAAACGTACGCCAAACAAGTAGTAGAACTCAAACAATACGGGTATTTCTCACAATGATTTCATTGTTAGTCACGTTTCATAAACATATTATTACCAAATATGGTAACTTGGTTATCCCCACAAAAACGTCCTCGCCAACACTATCAAGGTGTCATTGCGGAAAAAGTGATCCAGAATCAAGGATTCGATTCAGCTCGAGCCAATCAGGCTACCAACATACCCTTAAACTTTCAGAATGATACGTTCGGAAGTTTTTAGGTATTTTGGAAACTAAACAAACAAACAACTAAGAACAAACAAACACCAACGACGTCATAAGTTTTTGGTGCAGGCAATGAAATTAAAGAAAATGACATGAAGTGAATATAGTTTTGTAAAAATAACAGTCAAAACAAAAATGAAAAATGCTAAACTAAAATTGAAATTGAATGAGTTGTGTACACGCTTTAATTCTCATCATCACAACTAAGCACCTGACTCACCTTGATTTTCTTTTTTGTAAAAATAGAAATATGAGATTGAGAATGACTTGGAAAATGTGATCCAGACACAACATACTCTCCTTTGAAATAAGAATATTGCTCATCACCTGAACGATAAAACATCATTATACATTAAACTACCATGATTTACCGCCAGTTCTTCTGAAGTGTGAAAATATAGTGATTAAAATATATTCACCCTTCATAACCTACAAGGGCGGGCAAACCTAAGTAAGCTGGCTCGTTTAGGTGAGGCCTGTGTATTCCTAATGATTCTATACAAACTAAAATTTGCGTTTACATGGACATTGGGCTAGCCCACAAGAGTGGAATCCGTTAGAAACATCGGTAGGGTCCGCGTCACGTGGGATAAGAATTATTCATGTAAACACGATTAGAGGGGCTGGCTCACTTGCGCGAGATAGAAATTACCGCTATACGCATGCGCAAACAATTCCGGTGCCACATCATTTTTCATCACTAAATCGACAATTGGCCAGTTCGCGCCAAAACAGAGAAAATCTCGTTTCCAAAACGTAAAGAAGAGACCCACGTGGGATGGAAATCGTTTCATGTAAATGCCTGAGAAATCAATCTCACCACTAGATACCAGTCAGACATTAACTACTTCCTTTTCTTCTCAAACTAATGTACGTCTTCACCTAGTACAAGTTATTTAACTCTGTGGTTATCGACATCATTAAATTAAAGGAATCTTAGAGGTATGTCACGGTTAACAGTATATTGACTACTACCGTCCAATCAAGGTCAATAACAATGGTTTTTATTTAAACAGTTGTTTCCGATCTGTCAGTACCCCCGTCTTACGTCCCCTTAACCAATCACAACTTGTTATTTTATTTCTTTTAATCAAATTGATCTAATCACACTCACTTCCTCTGCCCGTTGCGCAAAGCGGGATGGGAGGCGATATAAAATAAAGACGGGGGCTTACCGTAAATAAGCTTTTTCCAATACAGATCACAATGGAACACTCCATGACCAAAAGTTAAAACAGTCAAAAAAACTGAGAAAGAAATCTCACCTATTTTAACTTTCATTGAAGCCCATGTCTTTTGCTGTTCATCCGAGGGTAAAGGTGAGTTGGAAAACATGGAGTGTCTGTAGAAGAAAGGAAAAGATCCTCTGGTAACTAGTAGTGAGAGAGATGGGTACAGGAGTGGGGTCATAACAAAGATACCTGATTAACCTCGAAATTAGGGCAAGTTTTTTGAATCAGGACAAGTATTCTTGTAGAAAAACAGAAGTTAAATTATGATTATAAGCAGAGCAGTTTCAAACTATCCTTGTAGAAGAATGGTTCGTGGGTTGTCATCAAACATGTCTATAGTCACCATTTCGGATCACCATGTGGAGAATCCAGTGATAGAAATATCAACAAGGGATACGGGCCCTCATCATTTTCCCTTGAAGTTTACGCGAAACACGATTTTGTACCTTAATGGAGATTTTAAGGCACGTTTCCTACATGGAGAGAACCAGTTGAAATTCTCGAGAAATATCATTCGAGAACACTTTTTCTTTATACTAATTCGGACCCTACTCAAGAAATAAAAACAAAAACGCAGTATTTACACCGAAATTACTGTAAAATATAAGGGCGATGAAATTGATTCAGAGTGCATCTTGCCTCGATATTGCACCTATATTAGCCTTTTATTGTATATTTGCTAACAGAAATCATGTTGTCCAACTTAAAAAAAACAGCCCCTTCTCATTTCGGAAAAACTCATACTGCCTGCACGGCATGTAAATAACTGACCAAAATTGACGCATGCTCACATGTTCCTCCAGCCGTCCAGAGTCAATTTGAAATTAACCCGGGTTCGCCGCTCCAGTGGTCACAATCATAATTTTATTTCCGTTCTTTACACAAGAGCATCTTGGCGACCTCTATATGGAACTCGACAATTACTACTTTGGCAGCAGACATTGTTTGACCAAATGAAGAGGTTTTGGCTTGCAAATCGTACTGTATTTACTATAAATATGGTTTCTTCCGACAGAAAGTCAAAACTGTTACCCACTTGTCTTACTGCATTAAAAGGATTATACCCAGGGTGACATTTTGCAAAGTTGAATTTTTAATACTCCACCAGTTTGTATCAAAATCAATCATCTTTGTATTTGATGAGATGCAGTAACGTACTTCGATGAGACCCGATGAAGAATCCATGCTTCGGATTCCAGTCGCATTTGATGCAACGAGATAGGCAGCTCCAATTTTTCTTTTGCCACTATTTGACTACAAATTAAGAACAGGACGAAAAAGGAAAATAACCAACAAAAATGCTAGGGAATATCACAACACAGAACAGACAGTATTCCATCTTCTGATTTGTGCATGAATTGTTCAAACCAGTTTCATTCATGTTCTAAAAAATTATTCATTTCCAGCTTTTCGTGAACAGGTCTACAAAATCCGAAGGTTGTAAAACTATGACCAGGTGCTTTGGGAAACAGATGGATCTTAAACCCTGTTCAAACGTATGCAACATTTCACTCGACAATGCTCGACATCTGTAGAGTGGGGATGTTGAGCACGTTTGAACACCTTGTTGAGTGATGTTCAAGGATGTTGAGCTATGTTCAGTGATGTTGAGCGATGTTCAGTGATGTTCAGTGATGTTGAGCTATGTTCAGTGATGTTGAGCGATGTTCAGTGATGTTGAGCTATGTTCAGTGATGTTGAGCGATGTTCAGTGATGTTCAGTGATGTTCAGTGATGTTGAGTGATTTTCAGTGATGTTCAGTGATGTTGAGCTATGTTCAGTGATGTTGAGCGATGTTCAGTGATGTAGAGTTAAGTTTGAAGGAAGTCAAAGATGTTCAGTGAATCAACTCATCATTTCTATTGTTTCGTACGTTGTCGAGCGTTGTTCAGTGCGTTTGAACACCCCTTTCAAAATTGTCGAGTCAGAGCAAGCACAGTGAGGGCCTTTTAATCGCCTTTTTCTTGTCAAACACCAACAATAGTAACTGTTATGCAGGCTTGCCTCACTTTGGATCTCTGTGCTTGACAGATGACAGATGTTTAGTCACAATGTTCAATGCGTTTGAACACTTCCTACTGAACATCGATAAATATTGCTTAAAAACGCTCAACGTTTGTAGAGGATTGTCAAGTGGAATGTTGCGTACGTTTGAATATGGCTTTATCCTGTCTCGAGATCACAAAAGGACGACTACAACTGACCTCTAACATAATTTAAACGATTCTCTAGTTTTTAAACTGATTGCGTTACTATGATGAATATATGTATCAGGATTATGTGTTCTGTTACAATGGAGATCTTGATTACAACACTTAACAGCTTATAAACTAATCAGATCAATCAATGACACGGGAAAATCATTAATCGTATGTGATTCCCTGATAATGGTAAATCACGGCTGAAATGCAAGATATGTCTGCGCGCCCTGTAAGGCCGTATTTATGGCTACTGTTACGAGAACATTAAGCCAAGCTTAGAATGTCGTGGTTCTTTCATAAAATTGATGGTTTATATAAATAAAAGTCAGCATAAAAATAGCATCTGATACCTCGTACGTCATGAAAAAAAAAATTCTTATAAACTTAAGTAACCAAAATTGTTTTGGATACTAAAAATTAACTGGTCGTGAAAACAAATTAGGTAGTACCAGCTCTAGAACTACAAAATACACACTTGCAATAAGCCTCCAAGGCCGTCATATACATTTGATGTGTTTAGAATCCTAAACTATATCTTTAAAAAGCAACAAGAACGTTAGGCCGCAAGAAAATGGCATTAAGCAAATTAAACTTAGCGTATGACTCCACGCCACAACTTGAAGTCCAAATTCACAGTTGTGACCGACATCACTTTTTAAAAACAGCCGCAATAGTAAAGCTACTTTCAAACACACAATGTGTAATCTACAATCACACATATTCTCACACATGTTGTATCTCTTTGAGTCCATAACAGCTTTGGCAAGTGGTTAGCATTTTGCATATTGCATTGTTATTGCAAACAGCGATAAATTCTGACGGTAAATATTTTAGTATCCAAGTCACACAAATGTTCCACAGCAATTGTAAAAAGTGAAAAAAAACCCAACAAATCAAATAAAACAAGAGTAAAAAAATAATCAAATAATTTACAAAAATGTACTGCCGAGGAGCTAGTATATCAAATAAAATACTTACCAAGCGTTAGAAAATAATGGTGTAACAATCGAGAAATATTCTCGTCGGATGGCAAGAAAAGCACCAACATATGCACTTAGTGCAAGAAGCTCACTCTTATGCCTGGAAAGTAGGTGCAAGGACGGCAAATAAAAATGTAGAAGTCAATGCGATATTAAAAACGAAACAAAATAAAACGTAATATACGTAAATAGAACGTAAAATGAACAAAAAAAAGGAACAAACAATGCCTGAATTGTCGTGGTTCTCCAGTGGACTGTACCCTGCCATCCCGTAAAGGTCTTTAGAACCCTTACGGCCACTTACCTCTTTCATATTGTAACAAAATATAATATGTAATGTAAATAAAATGGGAAATAAAACATACAAAAATGGAACATGCAAAAGTTCGTGCAAATAAGATTGGAAAAATGGAACATACAAAAGTTTAAATAAATATGAAGGGAAAAATGGAACATGCAAAAGTTCATGCAAATAAGATTGGAAAAATGGAACATACAAAAGTTTAAATAAATATGAAGGGAAAAATGGAACATGCACAATTTTATGCAAATAAGATTGGAAATATGGAACATACACAAGTTTATGCAAATATGATGAGAAAAATGGAACATACAGAAGCTTATGCAAATAAGATTGAAAAAATAGAACATACTAAGTTTCTGCAATCAAGACGGGAAAAATGGAAAATACAAAAGCTATCGCAAAAAGATTGATAAAATGGAACATACAAAAGTTTATGCAAATAAGATTGGAAATATGGAACATACACAAGTTTATGCAAATATGATGAGAAAAATGGAACATACAGAA
>JANTCA010004566.1:0-30631 GCA_024741275.1 Chironex yamaguchii
TCTTTGATCATATTTCCATCTTTTTAAAGATTCTATAACGACTCTTCAGGTTATGTTCTAAATATCAATCAATTATTTGGATGATACTACCTGCCATGAAGTGTGTAAAGATCATCTACTTTTAAGGCCATAATCTTACATGTGATGCAACTAGTTGATGATGAAATTGTTTCCCGACCCCCAAAATACGTCATTTATTAGTTTTTTGATCATATTTCCATCTTTTTAAAAATTCTATAACGACTCTTCAGGTTATGTTCTAAATATCAATCAATTATTCGGATGATACTGCCTGCCTTGAAGGGCGTAAAGACCATTTACTTTTAAGACCATAATCTTACATGTGATGCAACTACTTGACCACGAAACAGTGAACTATAGATAGAGAAATTTTATTTTCTTACGATTTGTGTAGCTCTTAATTCTGAGACAAATTAAAAGCTTGGATCAAATTTGTCATACTTCCAGAGAGATTTTTGATGCCTTTGGTAACTAGGGTACATATTTCAAGTCAGTTTGATGATTAAAATCCTCACTTACCTAGGCAACACGATATTGCACTTTGAGTGATGTTGGTCACATTACAGGGTGCACTACCGATTTTGACTGTGACTTTCATGGGTTCTATACCAAAGCCTGTGCCGTTGATCAAAACAGAGTTACAAGCTCCGTTCGTCCCACTTTGACCTTCCGTTGGTGACACGCCCTTGACTTTAGGAGTAAAAGCGTCGTCATAAATATAGGAACAGTTACCACTTTTACAGCTGGATACTACACCATTGACTTTAACAGTTACCTTGAAAATGGAAGAAATGTTTAAAATATACATGATGAAAAATTTGACACAACTCATGCATACTGTCGAGAACAATTTGTATTCTAAGTTGGATATGAAACTCGGCAGAATTCAACGTCTAATTCAACAATTTATTATTAGAATACAAAATTGCAATGATCATATACTGCATGTATGTAGGCAAAAATAGAGTAAAATTATGTCGAGATTTTAATGTGACTACACTCCTTGCAACTAACTAAAGTAATGCTTCGAATATTTTTGGCTGATAGTTCGGACGTCAATATCTTTAATCATTCTTTATAATGCCAAAGCCAGGGATAGAGTTTTCAAACTACCAAAATGATATCATAAATTAATTATTTTGTGTAGCTTGATGCAATAATTATCAGTTGCTTTTTTTTGTCTTGACGACAACCTGTTACGAAATGTACGTTTTTGCAGCCAAGAAGATTATGAAGCCATCTCAGACCAAAACGTTTCTCATAAGAATGAATAATCTCACATGTGAATATAACAACCAATATCATGAAGTTAAAATTCAAGATAAACTCCTTTTCAACTTTTGAATGATTGTAAAGAATCATTAGGATGCTACTGCAATATATGTTTTGCTCGGAATAAACTCCATAAAGTCTTGATGAGAACCGTTGTGCTGCTTAATTAGCAGGCAGTTGGCTTGCACGACGCGGCGATCTGATCTAAAATGGCTGTTATCTGCAGCTTCATATTTGTATCCCTTTTTTCTAGCTTGGCATAAAGTTATCGGACCAAAGAAAAGCAATGTTATGAAGATCGGCAGAAGATAATATTCATACAAGAGAAGGGATTTTCCTCTAAGCATAATATCAATGTATAATACTCAAGTTTGCATGAGCGGCAAATAGCTCTGCCTTTGTACATGTATGACGTGAAAGGTTCTTGGCAAATATATCATATGAAGAAATTCAATAAATTAGATGTTATTTTTAAAGACGATGGCCTACCTGAGGCACAGGTTCTGCTGTGCGAAAAAACTGAGCTGGAATAGGGTTCATTATAATTCCACCATTTCTAAGAGTTGTCACTTTTATGCTAACATTTGTTCCTTTGAGAGCTGTACCATCAACTTGGAGCTCAGGCTTATTTCCACCACATTCTACCCATTCGATAGTCCAAGTGTATCCGTAACAATCTCCAGTTCTTGCGACAGTCAAAGTGCAAGTCCCAAACGTTGATTCCATCAGCCCTTTTAGATTTGCATCAGAAATGTTAGCGCTTACATCTACAAGAAATAATATAAAATACGTTTCTATATACCTTCGCATTAAAAAAATGACTGTCGTAACTACAGTGAAAACTTTTAAAGTTAAATTGAACCCAGTTGTAACGACAACCAACTATTAACCAATCGTTGCATTTAGTTTCGACTATTTGCACACTTATGATGAAGAATATAAAGGGCAGCGTTAGGAACATGCTTAAGTTTCAAAGTTGGACGAAAGAAACTCTAAATCGAAGAAACTAGCAGCCGTATAATACACGATCAGTATTTATAATTCATACAAAAACAGCTGTTGACAGAGGCATTGCTGAGGTCTTCACGTGGACTTACATTGAGTCCTGCGTTTGTTAGGTTTCCGTGGTTTCCATGTTAAATAAGATTGAATATGCAACAAATCAATTGATAGTCACATTTGTGATTATTATTTGAAGCAAAATGCCGTGTTTCAAATCAGGCAATGACGTCGAACTGGAACTTAAAATTAAGTAACATAATCGAATGCAGGAATCAATAGTTGAGAGAGAGAAATTGTCAGAGAGCCTAAGACTTCGGCACTGAAATTTTTTGCCATTTATATGGCAATCTCTCAGCAGCAAGGACAACAGTCCTAATCAAATGCAACCCAGTGTCACTAATTCGTTTTCTCAGGCATCTAACATACTTGTAAATATTGTACCTGCCCACTTTGTAGAAATATGTTTGCATTCGCTACCGCAACAACACGTATTGTCAGAGAAAGTACTATATTGCTTATTCTAGGAAGATTGCCACTTGTGTAGCTGGGCGCAGGAAGATATTCAAAGACAAGTCTATAAATATCTATCATAGTCTACATTTTGTCTGCTACAGCAAATTGTGCAAGACCATACAGCATCTCAGCTACGAAAGGGGAAAGAGAAGGAAAGTTAAAAAGAACGAGTAAAGACATTCTTTTGACACGGAGAGTGAAAAAGGGCATTTATAATGTTGTTTCAGCATACTCATGGCCATGCGTAGCTGATTTCCATGTCAGGATTGGAGAATTTTACTAGAGAGTGAGTTCTTTATACTTTACGAGCGTTGGTTCCCGTTACCATTATCGGTGGCCAAATCGGCCGGGAAAATTTCTTGTGATAGCGAGCTAAGTTTAGTTCGGTCAGCCGGGTTCACATGATGAGATCCTTAGAGAAGAAAAACGAGGCTCGAGACTAACAAAATTGTCGCTTCAGTATAAAAATGTTGTCCAAACGCGTAAAAATGACAAGATGCAGCATCTACATCACATCCTGCGCGTGGGGAATTTGCATAAGCCAGCTTTATTGAGAGGATTTACCACCCATATCCTCCGCATGTCATAGTAGGTCGGAATCTTCCCAAAATTTACCATCAAAGCAGAGCCAAGTGAGATACATAATAGAACAATCGTCTTGTGAGAGTAATCCACTGCATGCCTTGAAAATAGACTTACGTACTGTAACAATAGCATGAAAGTGCGCTCGTAGAAAAAAGCACTGAGTGCTATGTTTACATTGATATCAAATTAACAGGCGTAACATGTTACTCAAACAAATTAGGTCTGATTACCTTACCTAACGATTTTCCATTTAACAATATTTTATATGTCCCAGATACTTTTGGAGACGAGGATTGCTGTCGTGTAACTTCCATTTTTTCATTTGTGCCACTTTTATTAAATATTCTTTTGCCCATACTGTCAAGTTCCACACCTAGTCCATCGATAGCAAATAGCGGGAGTTTGTCATCAAAGCAATTTCCTGGCTTCATCGAGATTTGGAAATTTGTCCCATTCTTGTTGACATCAAACTCTTCAATAAAACCGTTTCCAGGCATTGCTGCTGGTACAGATACCGCAACTACGACAAAAAATATTTAATGATATATAATCATGAACAAAAACTCACTTCTTATGACAAAAAGAATTGCTCAGAGTACAAAGCTTGGTAATGTAATTGCCTTTTGAGTAAGGAAGGATAGAGCATTGTCTTAACACAGGTTACACGATAAAGCCTTCGAAAGAGATACATGTAACTAACAATGAACACGATTGGACGATATTTACTTATATGAACAAGTGTATTGGTGGAAATTGGTCATTAGTGATAGCGTTTGTATTAAGTCAACGTTGTTCAAAAAGTTAAAATTACACGCGAAATCACAGTAGCTTTGGGAACGTTTAAGTCGGTGTTGAGAGGTTAAATATATGTCAGTACATTTCGTAAAGCATGGCCGTCAAGACTTTATGCAAGTCTGGTACTAAAAATGTTTGCTTTATAAAAACAGAAGTTACAAAAGCAAGGTTACAGCAAATGACGTATCATAAGAGCAATACTTGACCGTGAGTTCGCCACAGGTGCGCTTTGTCTTTAATCGTTATGGAAAATAACAGAGAGGATCCGAGAAAGGATCAGTTCTCACGTTCTCGACTCTTACGACCTTAGGGGAAGGACGCTTATAGAAACACTTCAAATCTGAGGCAAACAAATAGTTTGCCGAAGGATCTCTTACTCGTATGATTGTTGCACTCATTTCCTTACACCTTTAGGAACGGGGATTTAGTAATGCTTGCCATAGCTCAAGAAGGATGTCTAGAAATGAACTCGAACCACTGACCGTGTCGATGGTCGAGTAGTTAATCTGTATGACATTCGATTCAAAGTCCATCGGTCAAATCTACCTATGGACATGTCATACGATTTATTTAAAAAGCCACATTAAGAGCAACAATTAGCGTCGAAGTGATTAGATTCCTTGCAGGTTGTTAAGAAGGAGCTCTGAAATAAAGTAATCTCATTCGCGAGAAAACACCAAGTGTATGTGAGTGTAATAAATGAACAACTGAAACTAACTAATTGGCGACATCCTTGGCTCACTAACTTGTGGATTGATTGCGGCACTTTATAGATAGATGTTTTAGCCCATGAAACAGAGATATGTTCTCAGCCTTTGTCCCTGACATTTCTTACTATAAAAATGATTGAAATAATTTCACTATTTCAAGGTAAAAAAAGGACAAATATCTAAGCCTGTGCATGAGTAGTTTAAAGGACTGATTCATTAATCCAAGGATGTAGGCCTGTGTTACTACTTGAGTTCAGGCTTTATGAATTCGGTCTATTTAAAGACAATTTACAGCGACTTCTCTGAAATTTGGGAGTTTACCAAACCCGTCTACATTTATGCTAGTAATGAATATATTAGTAGAAACTTTAGCAAAGCATGTTACGTTAGGTAGATGAAGCCATCGAAGATCGCAATTTACCTGCCATGTTTGTGGTGCCAATCCAGACATCGTCGATAAGCATCAAACCCAAGCGCCGTCCTTCTCTGGTGGTTATGATTCTCACGATCGAGTACTGTGAATTTATGTGAGCCCTGTTTTTCAAATTTTTGTCATTGTCCATGTGAGCTTTGACATCAATGCAGACATGATACCACTTCCAGAATGAAAACTGGGCTTGCCTGTCATATCTGTACCATGCGTAATGATAAGCATTTTTACCATCCTTGTTTGTGTACTGAATTTGAAATCTCACGTATTGAAAAAAGACGCCATAATGCGAAAAGCAGAACTATAAGGGAACAACGGGAAGTCATAAAATATATCTTTGAAGTTAGCAAAACAAGATAGCAAAAAATCCAGTAAGATTAAAGATAACTTAACAACATGCTATGATCACCATTATCCTAGCTTATTCTTTCATCCTCAATTTTATCTACTTCATTCTTTCATATAATCAAACCTTATCGTGTAAAAAATTCATCGATGATATATTGCTCTATTGTAAAGTACCATGATTAGTATTCTGATTTTCACGTGCAGCCTCTGTGTCATGTAATTATTCGAGTCGAAATACCCCTTGCCAAAGCTGCAAGGGTAAATGCATAGTAATCCAGCATAATTGTAAACTTAAAATTTCTCTATCGGAATGGCATTATAATGCAGTTTCTTACCTTTGTATACCTGTAGGGATCATATGCTTGAAAAATTCGGCCATTTGCACCTGTTTTTCCAGCGTCAAAAATATAAGTATACGGTAATACGGAAAGAGATTTACGTCCACACATTGGCTGTACACTTGTAATTCTTTTACCGTACTCTGTACCCTCAGGTAATCCCTCATAATCCAGAAACATGAACCCAGTGCCTTGGTAAAATAAAAATACATGAACAATTACTGGCGTTAAATGGATCAATCTTTAGAAATTTTCAGGGTTGCTAAGTTATCTAGTACAACAGCATTCTCCTCTAGAGGTTACGTAAGAAGTCTTCACTACTTCATTTCATAAAGTTATCAATAGATTTTTAGCAGCTAACCGGATATTCATATACGTTAATGTCTCATAAACCATACTTTAAAAGGCTATGCATAAAACGTGATCTTTATCTTTCATTTGTATAATGAACGTTAGCTCTGCAACTGAACGATCTCACGGCTGTATGCCCATAGACTTGAGAAGAAAGTTTAGCCATAGCGTAATTTGAAACAGCATTTCTTGGGTCTGATAATTTACCAACGGAATCACTGTTGGTCATGTTCTTATCCTCTCCTGTTTTAGAAAAACTCAAGACAGGTTCACTATACGATACAATACTTAAGGTTTCTAATCAGTGCAAGAGCCAAAATAGCACTGCATTTACTACTCGTTATCACATTTTCACTTGATCCTTCTTGCACAAGCTTAAACCACATCTGTAAAAAATTTAACGTCTATAGCTAATGATTATCGTGATTAAGTTGTGAAAAACTGTGGCTACTTAACTGCTCAGAGCAATAGCCTACAGGTGTCGCATAAGTTCAATAAGACTATAAATGGCAAGAAAGTATCTAGGAAGTGAGCACAAAAAAGAAAAAATTGGCAAGGCAGACCTTTCACTTCAATGCCTATTCCTGTTTAATATTATCTCTCTCAGTTTATTATTGGTATTGATCTTCACTATTTGCTGGCGCTCTTTGATAATATTAAACATTTATTTTGAATCTACTGAAGGAGAAAGATTGTAAGAGGACAGATACCTAACTGGAGATTACCTTTATTAGGCGAATAGCTGCAACGAGATGAAAACATGTCATTTAAAGCGTTTTTCATTTTCTCTGCCGTAGAATCACGTGTCAGGTCACTTGATGTCCTACCACCAAACCGTAACTTGAAAGTGCTCGAAAATCTTGAAGCGTTTATACTCTGCAAAAATGGAAAATAAAGATTTGATAGCCTATCACAAACAATCGAAATAACCCATTAACGGTGGTATTACCCTCTTATGTACGGTGGTATTACCCTCTTATGTACGGTGGTATTACCCACTTAAACTGCGCCATTTGTCCTACGTCTTACCCACAAAGTGACGCTTCGGTCAATTGGCGCCAAAACTGGCCTTAGCTTTGAATTGAATAAACGTTTGCTGATCTGCTTTAAGTGGTCCTTGTAAGAAAACTTTGTTACCCACCAATAATGTATGAAATGACGAAATCCACATGAAATCCACATTTACATGCATTTCAGAAGCAATGAATTTGTAGCACATATAAAAACAATGAGTCAGTGCTGGAAACCTCATTGCATGATTTCTTTAAATGGCTTCAATTAAGTTACTTAAGAACGAATGATGTCGAAATACGAAATATCGTTGGGTGACATCCAAAAGCAAGTTTGTTGATCAGACCCTTTTGAACTCATTATATTCTACAATATTAGCAGCCGTTTAATGTTGGAAAGATACGTAGTCTATTTGAAAGGTAGGCGAGAACATGATAAAAAAGAATAGTTATGCAAAAGAAAATTAACAAAGAAGATCAATAGCATATTTTACTTACTTGTTTTTCTAATAAATAGGTAGTCGATATTACTATTTTCTGCTTTTCGTTGTAAGCTCCATCTACTTGTCCCGTAGTCCATTTTGTCTGATCGATTTTAACACCCATCCTTGCAAAGTATCCACCTCCGTAGTCATAAAATGGGAGTGAAACATAATACGGCAGATCCTTTTTCAAGCAAATGGGCTTAGATTGTTGTTCAGGAAATTTGAAAAAATTGTATGTTGAGTATCGTGGGCACCTTGCAATTTTTTCCTACAACAAAAATTAACGAATGGTTAGGAAAGTAATTTCTAACAAGTAAACATTTAATTTATACACTAGATGTATACAACGACATATTTCTTTGTCCATAGAAGTGATTTATTTTTCTCATCTTACTTGCTACGAGTTCAAGAGTATGAATAATTCTGCTTTAACAGTGTTTTGTAATCATGAATCAAATAAGTGTATTCAATTTTATGAGATAAAGCATTGGCTTTTTAAAAAGATTCAGTAGGTTACAGAATGAAACAAGCTTTTATTTACGATGGAAAAGCATGCGAATGCAAGGAATCAATGGTTTAATCGATCAAAAGGGAGCATATCAACTCACAATTGTGTTTTAAATTTTATTGTGATACAAATTAGGGAAAGATTGGTTTGATTAAATGTTTGAATTTGCCTACATTATTAAAAGAATGCTTGGGCTTTCAATACTAAGTGAAGTTCCTTTCTGTGATCTACCTAAGATAGCAAAGATTGAGTCCCAAGAGCCTGTTCCGAGCCTTACGTGATCGATCACTCTACATTTACATCTGCTGTCTACTAACTTTTCTGCAAACCTTCTCTTAGATTTAGAAATGTTAGGAATTTTAATATGAGTAGAATGAGTAAGCGAAATTATACTCACCGCTCGCTTATACTGACCTAGAGACTCAGAGGGGAGCAAAAATGGAAGGTTTTATAGCCTGCAAAACCTGAAGTCTGCAAACCTTTAAGAAAACTTTGCGTCAAATAAATAATTGTTTAAATTGTGTAAATTATGTATTTTTGGCGATCATATTAAAAATGTGCAACAATTTGTCAGTGCATTATGTTCATATAGCATTTACCATGAGTGCAGATGCGGGTCCAGGCGATTTGCTTAGATGTAGCTCTGCAACATCATCAGCTGCAATGTAAAAGCGGTAACAAGCGTCGTATGGTGGGACGAAGAAACCCTCAATTTTTCCTGATGACCTCACTGAGTACGGTGTAGTTGTCTTGCTATGATCAATTTTGTCTCGCATAATCCATGTTTTGTAACCAGCATTAGAACTGTTTAGAGACAATATTTTGCTAATGGAATAAATCGCCGTCTTATTCCATAACTCAATTCTAGCTCCTCTGCTGCCTAAAAATAAACAAGAAATAGAATATGACAAATTCAATATTTGCAGAATGGACATATCAAAAGTTCACTTGATTTCTCAATTCAATTTCTGAATGTGTTGTATTTTGGTTAATTGACGGAAAACACAGGATTAGAGGCGCTGGTGCTGGTGAATTTATGATACAAAGAAAGTGCTTTCAGATGTCCACCCCTTGGATAAGATCCAAGCTTCGATTAATGAATCGACGAAAAAGAATTAAAGAGACAAGGCAGAAAAGACTGCAAGAGTTGGAAATATACTTTGACAGATTACGTCGTCTTGCAACAGTAAGAGTCACCAATCTAACATCAACAAATGTTTTGATATGTACTTTAATTTAATTTCACACATTAATTAGATATTACAATATACCATTCAGAGTCTTTGTTTTGATAAACTAGGAATAAAACATTATAGAAATCAAGATCATTATTAGCCGGTGACGGCTGTCTTCTTTGAAAATTGAGAATTCTTTTAAGGCTAACTGTAGTTCAATAGCTGTTGCCAGAAAACGTGTAAGAGCCGAATCCATGTCTTTAATAACCTAAATGCGATCAAAGATACACAAAGCTGCTGTTTTTGTCTTATGAAATGGTTTATGGATAGAATATAGAATTTTTTCGATTCAACACTCAGCATTTGCTAAAACAATGATTGTTGTGATGATTGTACTCATTACGTCTGTCAAACGTCGGCATCATTTGTAACATTTAAGCCAGTTCCTGGTCAAAAGATGTTCCAACTTTTTAAAATCTAAGTTTAGTAACTGAGACTGTCTTTGGTTTGATAAAACATTTTGTCTTTCCGTATGTCAAATCGTCAAGTGGCAAGGGTCCGCTTTGTAAAGATGTTTTTGCTTTGCGTTGTAAAATTTACAATAAAGTGTTTTAGAGTCCATCATTTCTTTCTAAGATAGAATTATTACATCTTACCCTCTTTCGTGGCATTACATCACATATGTAGAAGTAGAAGTCAGTAGTTATATAATAAGCCATGATAAAACTACAAACCTGGGTATGGAGCTGATTCGTTGGCAACTTTGGCAGGAGCTTTCCCTGTAAGGCAGGTAATTTCCGTCTTGGTAGCCGTCTTAACTTCACAGGGCACACCTGAACAAAGTCGATAACATAGTTACGTATTTAATCTCAGTAGGAAGTCTTCTACACAACAATCAAATGGCATTTTCTATATTGAAATCAGAAACTGAGGCAAACACACAAAAAATACTGATGACAACTTCCCTATGATATCAGTTGACATGATAAGCATCTAAAAATCATTTCTAATCTATTTATATTTATATTCTAAGAACGTACAGGAAATATTATGACAAGGTGGAAACTTTAAAGATAAGATTCTAGTTGCTTACTTTGTGGCATAAAAATCTCTCATGATTAGATAAACAATAAAAGTAACGATTGCATCTGTCTTCACACTTAATGCTACGTTGGAGAGTATTAATCTTAACGAATACTCCTTAAAAGTTAAGACACCTTTACCTGAAACTTCAACTGCAAAAGATTCAATCTTCTCGTTGAAAAAGTTCCCTTTGATTGTTAATAAAGTGCCGCCATTGATGCTACCTATCTTTGGCGAAACACTTTCAACATCTGTGAAATGCAAAGAGAAAAGTGATTAAAAAATCAAAGTGATGAAATGTTGAAAATGTCCAATACGATCTGTAAGTTTCATGTATAATTAAGTTTTAATCCTGTGTACAATGGATTAAGCTAGTTTGAAGTCTACAGGAAAAAAACGAACCTGATAAAAGCTACCGAGCTCGATGTCTTGGCAATTTACGAAAGCTACGGATCTCAAAGCAGCTGACTTACCAAACTCCCACAATTCTCGTTTACAACCTTACAACCTTAGAATTTTTTATTAAAACCGGTATGAGGTATTAGCCCGTCTCTCACATATGTATGGATCCTATGCTTTTTCCATGGGGCAACTAAAAGTAAAGAATGGATCATTCAAATTTCAATATTCCCTAACATAGGAATGTCACGCTCATTAAAGAAAGGTTACTTCTTTCATCTGTTTCTTATATTTTAACAAAATTAAATCCAACTGAAAAATGACTGTCTTTGAAAAGAAACTTTTTGTTCTATGCCAATTGGACCACAGGTCTGTTGTAACTTACAAAACACAATTCTAAAACTCTAAATGAATGAATTATTAAAGTAATATATGCCTTTACTGACTTGGTGGCACAAAATAAGGTCTATAAGTATTATCTTGCTGAATATAGTTAGATGCATTTGTGGTAATAAATTCAAAACTAGACTTAAAATTACACCAATGCACGTATATTTGTGACTCCATACTTTGACTAAGATGTACCAACCTGCGTAGGTTTGGTAAACGCATCTGTTGTCTTTGTCATCAATGAAGAAAGCTCCTTGTTTGCTCACAGATCGACCAGTTGAAGATACAATATAGGACACGTTAAGGCATCCTGAATAAACAAAAGTAGACTAGCGGGCATTATTGTATAACAGAGAAAACGCCAACAGCAAATCCAAAAGGACATATGACAAGATGACAAGGAAAAGCCATATATTTCGCACATACATATGAATTGCAAATATTGTGGTAATGCTTCATATATATATATATATATACAATTCAATAGATGGAAAAACACATCAAAACTCCGGTTTTGCTTCTACAAGCTATATATTTGATATATATATATATATATATATATATTCATCAAGAGTGGAGCATTACCACAATAGCTGCACTAAGTCGGAGCCGACGGGGCTCGAACTTGCAATCCTCAGACTTAAAAGCCAACACTCAAACCTCCGTGCCATCACGGCACAAAGTTTTGGTGAAGGACATTCAAAGTTCTTGGTATTACGAGACGAAACCCTTGCAATCCTCAAACATATATATATATATATCAAATATATACTTTATATATATATATCAAACTATACAATTAATTACCATCACAATAAATATTTTCCGTTACATTTTGCGTTGCATTTGTGTTTTATCAAAGGCATTAAAACATGCTGAAAGAAGCTTAATCATAATACATTCTTCTCCAGTCGATACAAGAAGAAGGCAAAGATGTTACATTAAATAAAAGTCGTGATTTGGTGCACAGGAATCGAGTGATGCACTACTTGGTACTTGTTATCAGATGAATCATGCAATGTCAGATGTTAAAGGATGCTTGCTGCGCAGGCCTTGAACGTTTGTCACGCAAAAAAATTAGAAATAAGCAATCAAGGCTTAAACATCGTGCAACGATATCATTTTGTTTGTCGTTGCAAAAGGTTATAACAAGTAGCTTAAGCAGTCAAGTCTTCTGTTTGATGCTTATCAATGATACAATGACACTGTGCTTGGCTAAGTGCAGTAAATTGCTTACCAATTCCTTTGATTACTGGTTGGCACTTGAAATATCCATGACAATTTCTATTATTGCTACACTCATTCATCCCGGCACCAATTCTGCAGTTAAGCATATAAGGCAAAAAAGGATTAGTAATTAAGCTTTCTTATCAGTTACAATTTATTGTGCTATCAGTAGAGAGATTGCAACAGGTCTGTAATCATAACCATAATATGACACAAAATTTCCATTTCTTTGAAAGAGATTTTAATGGGGCACCGGAAGGGAAGCAGATTCCATTTTCATTTCGCTATAGGAGTTGAAAGGTACAGCTTTATGCTCTTTTCTTAAAGGGCAGAATATTCATACAGATTGTTACTTGGTTAAAGAAAATTGGTTGAAGTAATATATCCCTAGATGTCTTTTAGTAGAGACCGACGCTCTACATGGAAAATCAAAAGCAAATACTTATAACGTCCTCTTATATACGACAATGCCTTTAACAGAACAAATGTCTTTTTGAAGCTTTTTTCTCCATGTACTAGAGTTGCTTTCCTGGATTTCTCGAGGAATTGCCGCTTCACCAATAATATGTCATATTCCCCTCATAATTACACATTCTATCTGATGCCTGATCCCAAGAATACGAACCCTCTCCGATGATATTGATCCTGAAAAACAATGCTAAGCATATGTACTAGGGCTATACACTTTTCGTAATAATATGGTCTATAGAGGTCATCGTCAACTGACGGCCCGCCGAACCGTCCAATCCAGCCAGCGACTTGGTTTCAAAATTGTGAGGATCAAAGAGAGAATAGCACGTGGTACACACTATTAAAGCGATAAGTGATATAAGTGATAGCAGCCTGACTCATTAAAGACAAAAATGCCCTCATTTTTCTGATGAAATAGAAAAAATATAAACAATAAACATCAAATAATAATGATACATCATATTTTGGCCCTGTGACAAATATGGTTGGTGACTCCTGTTCAATAAGAATATTAAAGCCTAAAAATCATGGAAATTTTGGAATAATTGTAAAATAATGTAAGGGTCAAGCATAAACAAGATTTTCGGTTTATTCCAGTTGTTAAAAAAGCAGAATTAGAGTGACTTGCACATTATATGTTTTGAATTATATTTATCCAGTTTAGCGTCAGAAGAAAATACATATCTTGAGAAATACGGAATAAGCCAATCATTTATCTTAAAATGGTTGTAAGAAAAAGGCAGTGCTTTCTTCAACCAATAAGGAAATGACAAGGCTTAAGGAACAACGGATACCAACTATGCTTACAATCCTGCAAAGGTCATCTGTTTACGAGGTGAAACTAGCTAGAAAACAAGCCTGAAAGTTAACGTTAACTGGTTTAAGAGTTACGATTCAACGCATATACTACTCAAAGAAATCAAACAGGAGTTGGAGATGATTTTGCAGTTGTACGAAAATATGAAATTACCATGTTTTGGAGAAGGCACAATGTCCGAGCGAATTTACGAGAAAGAAATCAGAGCAGGCCAATAGAATCCTTGACAGAAGACTACATAAAATGGCACAGCTCAATAAGAGAACGTTTGACTCGAGCTGTTACTGATTCAGGATCTTATGACGTTTAAATAGGAGTATTTTCCACCATACTGACGCCGTAACATAAACCGCTTGCCAACGCTATGTTGTTAGAAGACCTTTGAGATTAGCAAATCATGGGTAATGATTCTAAACAGCAAGTAGGACTAGGGATAGACAAGAGGCAGTCCAACTTACAAGCTTGCATTGGAGGTGATGTTAGATAACCCAGAATTCATCTTTCCGCATTCATCCTCAGCTAAATGGGCACAAAAATGCTGCAGCCAATAGTGAGGGGGTTTTTAAAACTGTTGTTCGGAAAATATTTGGCGTTTAATGATAGCTAATGGCATTATTATGGACAAAATGACACCTAAAACCTTTCATGGTACAGGGTACCACCGCGGCCCTTCTATTTTATTAGCATGCGAAGCTGAAACCATTTGAAGATGTAGGTAAGTGAATATGTAGGAAACATTCTTGAAGGAGCTATGAGATATATTGAGTCAGAATGGCTGGACAAAGTAATTGTGCACGATGAATCCAAGCTTTAAACGAGGATTTGGAGTTACAGAAAACGTATTTTGTCACCTAAGTGTTTGCCTTTGTATCTCTAGTTTCTTGGATAAAATAGTCAGACACTAGTATTGTGTTATGGGAATTTAATACAAATTTTATTTCTTCATTTTGACGTTCTTACGTGACCACAATTAAAACATGTATTCATTGTACGCATGCTAAATAATTGAAATCTAATAAGTAAGCACGGATTTTTAATATCGTGCCTCATTATCTTATCCCGTAGTGTCATCTGTTGCGAACACTTAGTACAAATTTAAGTACGGCAGCTGCTACAACGGTGTTCATATTGTCATAACGTGATAGGAGTGTGATGTGTGGTCGCAACAATGATCTACTTACAGTTCCTTTGTCTCTGAATCAAACGGCTCACACAGGTCATTACCGACAAAGATTCTAGAAAAAGGAATTTAAGACATTTCTTACAGTTAGACACATTTTTTGCTTTAGATTCATATTGAATATAATGTGGTTTTTTCCTGATTCGCTGTGGTAAAACAATCTATCATGAAATCATCATAAATAAGTAACAACCTTTCTCTTACAATCTAACATTCCTCATAGAAGAGAAAAACAAACATAAAACATCATTTTGAATTATTTAAATTGTTGTTAGCTGCAGAGAGGGCGAGCGACCTCAAAGTCACAACGGAAAATTACCGTATATAGTAAGTTATCACGCCTCTTGTTAACATGGTAATGGTAACAAATCGACCTTAGCAAGGGCTTTGAGATACAATGGTCGCATCGGTTGCTGGAAGTTAAGTGCATGACACGGCTGTTAGATCATACCAAACACATAAAAAATTCTACGAAATATCAAAAGGATAAAAAAGGAAAATGATAATTAAAATAACTATATAAGAATAATGACACGATACCTTCCTCTTGTCATATTAAGCAAAGTGTTCGAATCCTGCTTTCCTTTAAAAGAATTTAACGTCACTCGAAGATTGAAATAGCTAGAATATCTGGCTCCAAGAAAACTTAACCATGCCTAATACCAAAAACTATGGTAACGTTGAACAAACCTTTTGCAAGGAAAATTTAAAGTGGACGGCATTGACTTTGGTATAATAATGGTCATTTATCAAGCAGTCCTTTCTTTAACGAATAATTAGAAGTAATATAACTTACTTGTTGATTTCTGGGGATGTGGCATCGAAGTCCTTAGATAATCTGCTTATTTGTGTTGTGTGGATATTGCCACTTATTTTCAGAATTTCTCCTGTAAATATAATAGGTATAAGGAAAAATTTACAAGTAATAGCAGAAACATTGTTTATAGCTTTAACTTTATTTTTCCTTAAGCTGAAGTTGTTTAGTGATATACGTGATGACCATATCCCAATCTTTCAGAATCTCTTCAAAACACGTCCAGAATTTCTGTGATCGTTTTTTGTGATAGGCTACTAGTATGCGCGAATGTTGGTTTCGGATAAAATCAATCTTAAGTAAACGTTACTAAAAATGGTACTAATTCTACCAATGATTTTACCAAAATCTCAGGATTTAACAGGTTTTCCTTACCTGGCATTCCAGCACTTGGAGTTATTGACTCAATTGTTGGTGTGTAACTAGAGCGATACTAAAAACAAAGAGAGAAACTGAAACACTAAAACAGCAAGAAAAAAATCATCACAGCTAAAACAAGCTGCTAACTTAGATCCATCGAGTGAACTGTAGCATAAGTGAACGTTACATTTTGTACAGATTAGATAATAGATAAGTAATTATATGTCTATGTGTATGTATATGTACATGTATAAATATAGATATTGTATATATATATATGTATATATATATGTATATATATATATGTATATATATATATATGTGTGTGTGTGTGTCTGTATAGATAGATAGATAGAATCAAAACAATGTTCAATTACCAATTACCTACCGAAAAAAGAGTTTACCCACTTTTGGATTATCAAAATTATTTCAAGTATCACTGTCTTTGATTGAAAATGTTACAAATATTGTGTAAAATTTTAGTTTAAATAGTCCGTTTAAATGGTAAACTTTAAGTGCGAAGATTTGAGTTAGAGAAAATTATTGAGTTTAACAACAGGCTGGCTACTTTTGGCTGGTGGAAACAAGATATGCTACTATTGCCTATATCCATTACTTATATACGATATGTTATTAAGTAAATTCAGTATAGGTTTAAATTTTGTATCGACATCGTAAATTATAAAGTTAGGCACACTGTACAGGAAGTATGACGGCAGCCTTTTGCAGTAAGTTTTAATCAATGAAATAAAGAACGTTCGGCTGCTACATGTATATTTACTCGCGTAAAGTAATTGCGCCGCCCCCTCCATGGATTATACTCTAGCCATTCCCCCGTGAGTGTCTTATTTTTATAAATTTATTATGATGTCTTGAATGTGTTCCCGGCACTCTTGTCTACGGTTGAAGGATATTTATGTTATCTTACACGGAAGTAACATTGGCCACCACAATATGTCCCGGAAGCATCATTGTTTAATCTTTTCCCATCGACTTCAACTCGAAGATAGTAATCTGCATCACCAGCGGGACTTGGTCTGCAAAAAAATGTTATCGATTAGCAAATAATACACTATATAAATTGTTTCCCTCTGTATATCAATTTTACAAATTGATTTAACACGACAAAGAGACAAATTAATATTCCGTTTTCCTTGGGTATGCCACATGACCAAGGCTTTGTGCACTGATAACTAATCCACTTAAATGCTCCAAAATTAATAACGTTTCTTTGTACTTCAAGCAAAGTGAAGATCGTACGTAGTTAAATATACTAGTTACTCCAATGATATGAATCTGTATATTGACTGACTGAAAGCAATGTTATGTGTATCAGATTGCACTTTTTGACGTTAAGATATTCTGAAGATATTCTAGTGACAGTACTTCTGCACATCAAATTATGGTTCCAATTTTGATCAACTCATCATCATATTCAACAATAAAATCTAAGAAAATCATATCAAATAGAAATCGACCGAAACAATTAAATACCTGAACGTCTACTCAATAAACCTACAGTTAATTCCCCGTAACTCGAACTTCGGATAACTCCAACATTCGATTTCTCAAACCACTTATTAGCCCCCACGAGGCTAATGTCATAGGATAGCTCGAACTTTCTACTTCAGAAAAGGAATTTAAGATAACTAGATAATTGTCGGATCTTGAATTTCTTTTGTTTTCACTTACTCTTGACGTAATGCAGATACAAATTTTGTTTGTCCAGTGATGTACTCCGATGCTAAATATTACTTAGCGATGATGGAGATTGTATTCACGAGTGTGTAAACAAAGTTGAAAACGAATTATCATAAAGGTTAAAACAAGCTGATATACGAAACTTCTTCAAGTAAACGCTAATATTATCGACCTATCACATTGTTTGTATTCTACTGTCTCAAGAAAATTCGCCTTAACTCGAACTATTACCTCACTTTTTCGACTTAACGGGAGCTTCGCTTAACTCGAATTTACGTTAAGTCAAACTGTTTTCCTCGTTCCCTTAATGGTTCGAGTTACCGGCAGTTAACTGTATTTATAATGCTGACTGAGTTTCGTTTCGTATGCCCCAAAACAGCAATTTCTTGATGTTTAATTTAAATAGAAACTAGAAATAATTTTTTGATGTATTGTCCGTTGACGTATATGTAGAACATGATTACCTTGTTTCACATAATATTCTGCCACTGTTACTATCGGATGTTATGATGTCACAGAGTAAGATGTCATTTGTCCTTGTGTTGACAAAAATGACTTTGTTTCCCTTGCTTGGATCGTTTGCATTGAGACTGAATTGGTCATTTGAAAAACCTGAGTAACGAAACATTTAGGAAACACGTTAAGTACAAGAAAAGGAATTTGCCGTAAACAAGAAGTGGGAAAATGTTGAGTATGACAACATTCCCTCCAATTTTCAATAATTCATCGCCCTAACCATCTTCAGGTTACGCCGACGAACAAACTCTAAGAAAGGCATATTTCTCTCCCCTAGGTACAAAAACTTTAGACGATATAATGTTTTGTTTGGAACACTCGCTTGTTGCTTATACACATACACTGCGAAAATTTATTGTCAATATCAGCAAAAGATAGCTAAAAATTGCACTGAACAAACCTTGGTAATCCGAGTTAGCTAACGGAATAAAACAGTTGGAAAATCTTAGCAAAGAGAGAAAGGAATTCTTTCTATGAAGTGACTGTTGCTTTAACTGAAAGCTCTACAATTGACTTACCAAAACTTAGTCAACTAAGGCTAGCATTTAAGGAGTTAAAATTCCTGCACATTGATTAGTTGTTGACATTAACATCTAGTGTGTATTAACGTATTGGAATTACTAGAATTAAAGAACCACAAATTTCCAAAATTTCACTCGTAACGTCAAAGGACTCTCTACAATCAATAAATTCAGATTTTCAAATGATCTGTTAATTATCCCGTACCTTCTCCGTTAATTTCGATGAGTGATCCTCCTGTTATACTACCAACATTTGGCTTTATTTCCTTAACTCTTCCTGCACCTAAAGTGCGTGAGAATGCTCTCATTAGACAAAGGGTTTATAGAGTCACATAGCTCCAAAAGAAATACAGCCTGCAACAAATGCACTGTATTACAATGTCAAGTAAGAGAGGAAGAATGTCTAGTCATTCTCCAATTAAGATGGAACTTTTAAACTAAAACACTTTATATTCCATACCACGGATCTCTACATATGTAATAACAAGTCAATACTCATAACAGAAGTGAAAAAGATACTTTTTAACATACTTTATGGTGGAATATTTCAAACTATCGTACCTAGGCAAATTGAAGTGCTCCATAAGACGATACCTAAAATGGAAAAGTAAAGCTTGATTAATATGTCAATACATATGCTCAGTGACATTTCTGATAGCATGCTTGTTCCAAAAGCAGCTGATTCTCATGCCGGTAATTTGGAAGTGGACTTTTTATGAGAGTGGGATCAAGTAAGCTTCTCTCACCTATCTTATTTTGTCTTGCGGTAAATCACATTTCAACTTACAACCATTGGCTTGCAATATAACTGCATTATTATCTACTATAGATGGAAACTCCAAAATCAAACTATGGCTACTATGCGCACTTACGCTGAGAGTGAAGTTAAAAGTAATAGCTAGAGAAAAGTTTGAAGAAACAAACATAAACCAAAGCTGGAATTTTTACATACGTTTCCCGACTCCAGAGTAGGAACCCTAATTAACTGATCCACCGAAGTGTCTTTCTTCAGGCAAACTGCGGTGTTATCATTTTGATTACGCCTTTCATTAAAACTTTCCACGAAATATAGTTAGAATTGCCCCATTAACTTTTTGCTTTTGGGAGTTATTTAGCGTAGTGATAGACAGCTGTTCCAGCAGTGTGTGTCACCTTAAGCTTAACTTATGATATGCCGCTCTTATTTGATTTTAAGAATTTTTATCCATTTTCATCCATTATTTTAAGTGTATTTTCTCTTAAACATTTTCGCCGACAATTAAGTCTATCTATCTGTCGCCTAAAAATGAGTCTTGCAGGATAAGTTAAAGCCAGAAGTTTCTGTCCACCGTTATTGTGCACATATCATTTTAATCGATTTTGATACCATGTGTCACCATATTATTTTACCTAAACGTCTTGGAGAAAGAGGCACTAAAAATCGTGGATCCGAAACCATCAACTCTTAAGTACCATACTAGTAAGCTATAAATGTGTGACTTTTATTTCTTGTCAAGAGTATAGGATGATTTTCAAAACAATTATTGCACTAATTGCAGTAAATTAATATTGCAATTACCTGTTTTCGTGCTTAGTCCTGAATTTAAACTCTCCCACTCAGAGGGGTATGGCGAAATATGATCGAATATTAATCTAGATAAGTTTAATTTTAATCGAACATGGATGTTAGATGTACAGACCCTATAAAATCTGTCGCTTGCCGACTCTTCTAAGTTTACCATATTCACACTCAGATATAATATGAGAAACGTATTTGACGAACACGCTAGCAAAGATGTCACTGGCAGGGTCAGATTCGGTGGAGATGATTTCGCTATTACTGTCATTACGGTAGAGGTCTACTGTAAATATGCGTTTATTCTTTTGGTGCGTGAATTTTGAACGGCATCTTTTGTGGAGTTGTATGGATAACATGGTACAATAATGAAGAAGAGTAGAGCTATGGTATCATCTTGTCGAACTCCAGCCATGACGTTGAAAAATCTTGCTGTACTTACAAATTCTAAGCACACTAAATTTTGCGATCTTTATGTCTAAAGTCACTGACGTATTTGTCCTCGAGCACACTTTGTACCGACTTTTCCCCCGAGTGTCGCCATGTACCATTGCCTAAGTGGACAAATTCGATCAATTAATGCTTTACTCAGAAAGAAGTCCGGAGTAAGGACCTTTACGCCAACAAACGGTTAAAAGTAACTATCAAAACATCAAGTACTGCTTAGCAAGTAAGCTATCGGCTTCTATCTCTTTTATTCTCACGTGTATATATTTACGTAATCTTTGTTCTTACATTTTCATGCACTGCTTCCCAATCATCTACAATGTTGCACTAAGCAACAAACTTTTTCGTCTTCTTTATTATCCTTGATTTTATGACGACAACATGACTTTACCAACTGTTTAATCCTTTTGTTTCTAGTGAAGAACCCCCACCAAGGCGTTGTCTCCAAATCGAGGGTCAGTGAACTTGTCTGTGTGTCTCTCTGCCTAACATACCAGTAGCGTGTGCACGCATTTTGAAAAGAAACCCATATCCTTAGTTACCTAATTAAATTAACTGATAGCCGATCACCTTAACCTGAGGACTCAATTAAGATGCGTTTTAGTTTCGGAAACGAATTAATATCAAACGATCGAAACGAATTAGGACGATACGCTTCACTTTGATAATTTTTATGGCATTGTCTAACTTTTATGGTTGAAAGATATCTGTCAATGACACCTAAACTCGATTGAATTAATACTCTGTTTTTAGAGAAAGATTTTTGAAGCTAAATTGAATGCCGTATGAACTTAATTTGAGCCGGCGTCAATATTTCAAGCAAATTACGCTAGCAAAAGAAGCAAGAGAATTGCAACTGTCAAGAATGGTCTTCAGATGTCGTGACTGAGTGATAGTGCGTGACGTACCCACCCTTCCTTCCTCGTTGCCGGATAGTGCGGAGTACATGTTTAATTGGCAAAAACATCACGCAACAATGAAACCAGAGTTTGAAAACAACAATCTTTTTGTGTCTACGGTAGTGGGTCATATTTTCACACTATATATTTTGTGCAGGATCCCTCGTGGTATATTTGATGAACCCCGAATCGTTAACTTAATAGTTCGAACGTAGTCACGATAAGTCAATGACCACCAGTGAGAGAAAGTAACTAAAGTTCTTCTCTTACAACGTTTGCTACTCATGTTATGAGCTCATGAACATGTTCACTGCTTAAAGGAGAAGAGAAAATGACAAAGAAAGAAGGAAAGAAAAATAAAGAAAAATGCGTATTCACTGCAGGAATTCTATCTGAAATAATGTAAACGTATCTAGTGCAAACGTGTTTAGGAAGGTAGCATTTCTTGCTCATTTTGTCCTTACAACAGCAGAAATATTTAAGCGTATGGCCAACCTCGCATTAACTATCAATTATAATTTTGTTTCTTATTTCGTGGTTTGAAATTATCGTATAACGCAGCCAAGTCTTCTTTACCTTTAAAGCCTTGCCTTGTTTTCAATAAGAGGGCACTACGCAGTTGCGTTGTTATCTAGATCCTTGATTATTGCATCCAGGGTAGCATTATCATCCATAGAGTATGCTGTCAATCGTTGGCTTTCTTATCATTTGTAGCAGATTCGTTGCAACTGACGCCAACAGCATTCACCCTCATCATAGCTTGATGCATTAATTTTAGATAAACTCTATCCTACACAAAGATGATAGAACAGGATCACATTTCTGTTCCTTTATTTGTTTTAGCATTGATAAGGAATCGGCAACTTCATATCAATAGCAAAAGCGGGCCTCAAAAGACTTTTCTCTGCAAAAGCTATGCTTGTAGGACATATTTAGATACCGGGAACGCCACAACATAGGTCTTCCTTAGAATTCGGAGCAAACTCTCTGTTAAGTTACTATATTTCATAGTTTAAAGCTAAGCTCATTGGGCAGTATAGAAACTTATTACTGGCAACTACTACCATTTGGATGTCTCATTGAGGCTCCAGTGTCACATGACATTTTTGAAGTAATATATCACCCACGGCCATTTGTGTCACCATAATAATAAAATTCATGACATGCAGGCAAACAGATATTTCATCTGTCTATTGAAAGCAACATACATAAATGAAATTCAGGAGGTTTCAGAAATGTTGATGCAATCACTTTTGTCAATGTTAGTTAAAACAGGTAAAAAGTATAAAGGTAATCTTTTTATAAGAATGGATGAAAAAGCCCGTTCTTGAGAAACTGTGTTAAACACAATTTCAAAACACCAGCCGATCTCCATCAATCTATTACGTTATTTAACTTTTAAGGCAGGTTACTTAAAATTCAATTGCACTGGTAGCAATACAAACCAGGCAGGAAATTTTTGTATTCTACGACTTCTTTCACTATCAGTTTGCATTAACGAGTAGTATACCTATAAAATGACCGATAGATAAAGTTATGAAGAACGGCTTCAGCTCACCAAAACTAAACATTTGTGACATGCGCCAACAAGTTGCAAGAAATATTGAGCTAGTACAAATAACAATTTTGATATAGACCACTCTTTTTCTATCAATGCCATGTATCAAACCATATGTTAGAAATTGAGTGAAATGTCATTTGATTACATATTGGTGTGTAAACCTTGACCTTGTTGAGAGTAATGACACATGCTATTTTCAAACAGAAAGTTTCGCTACATAACAACACAAACTACCAAGTTCGTTAATAAGATTTTTTAACTAGTAAGCAAATATAGTCCTATTGAGATAAGATGTATTCTAGGCATGCATTTGATGACGGGTTTGAATAAACCATACTGAGTATCTATATAAAACCTAAACAGAGCTCCAAGAGTACTTCTCAGCACGTTTGATGCATCAGGTATATTGCACAATTGCAATCCCGTTATCGCACGAAAGCTTCGTACACTCCTGTACAAATATTCATGCACTGTTCCCTTTATAGAAACGGCGTACACCTTTCACCTTGTGCTACCTTCCATATTTGAACAATATCCGATAAAAGGATAAAATCAGTAATCTTGATTACTTTTCCAAGACGAAAAACTGGAACGTTAATGATGTTTGATCTGGATCAAGGTTACTAAGTTGTCTGGTGGTTAGCACACACAAGACGTTTTCTCTATTTGGCACAAGACTTACTGACAGTATTTGGCAGATGTATGGCGTAATCTTATTTCAGTTAACGGTGTATTATCATGCTCACGTAACTTCATGCCAAACTCAGTGATTGGGTGTACAGGAAAACGCAGTTTCGTCTCGGAATCAAAACGCATTTCTTGTTGCTGTGACGTGTGGATGTTAAATACTTGTCAGCATCCTACTAGATGTGCACAAATGTTTGTCACTGCATACCCATGAGTAGTGTAACAAATTTATTAACTAATTAATTGCTATCGAAATTTTATACCATTACTGTCTATCTGAACGCCGGTCTATTTAAACAAACCATATTACGATACTAGAGTTTCTGACCAGCCGCCAACTTTCTGTCGCTGAAACATGCGATGCAAGTTGATACATTATAGGAATGATCATTTAGTCAAACTTTCTTGCTGTCGCTCTCCAACCCATCTTAGGCGCACCATAAATAATAATTGGATAATCTTTATGTTGCCTTTTTGTAGTAAAATTTTAGTCTCTGTTTCTCTTTGCAGTGTCATCTCTGATCTTTCGATAAAAACCTTGACAGCTCGTTCTTAATTTCCTCCGTCAAGATGTCTCACTTTCAGTCTGGTGCAAAATCGTTATGTTTTCTATATCTAGAAATTAAAGGGACTATTACTTTTCTGGAAGACTGCAATGTCGCTTAAGTATCAATCTACCAAAGACAGTGACTGTCCAGCAACTATGTCCTGTAATTTCTTAGATCGACCAGACCGGCTTTAATTTTGAGAGAAGTGGCTGTGTTACACTTTCCAGACAGAAGTAAAAGATAAAAAATTAGTTACTTCTTAGGGACATAGCCTCTCATAGGCTTCCAATTAGACCTTGCCACAAGCCCTGCCTGACAATTTTTCCTACAGTAGACTTGAACTCAGTAGTCAAATATATTAGGAAGAAAACAGCCTAAGAAATGATTCAAGATCTATTTCCGCGACTAGATTGTCACCTTAGTAACATTCAATAAAAGGAAATCCAATTTTTTTGCCCGGTTATAAGCAATTCAAACTTAATCTAGTAGGAAGCCGAACATTTCTTACAAGGACACCAGGATGAAGCATACTGGAAATTAGCTCAATAATTTGTCATTGTCTTAAAGATCTATAATGTATTCTTTTGATCAAAATATCTTTTTAAGATGATTCATTGAGCAACCAAAGTGGTAGACTTAGGAACAGATCCAATAAACTTGCATCTGACCGTCAAGTGATATGACTACACCTTATATTGACAATTGCAGCTGAAACACTAATCGTATCTCGTTTTGGCTCCAAGGAGGTTCCAAATTGAAATTTAAGATTCGTCAAGACGGGATGCGAATGGATTACTCTTTGAAATCGCTTCTGTTTGAACCAGGCAAGGAGATGATACCACGAAATTGATAAATGACCCACAATTATTGCCTCTTGATCAAGGAAATGTAAATGCAACAGGAACAGTTTCATAGTTGAAATAATTTCTTAGGGACATGTCGGAAATTTTTGCCAAGAAATTAGTTATTGGACTTGATGATGTAGTCCTTAAAGGCATCAAAGGAAGTACAGCACTTGTCAATTTGATGTTTACTTTGGCATATATAGTACATTCAAAATGAGCTGCTTTTACCACACAAAAAATTAATGGGAAATTATAGCACAACAATGCTATTAAATCATTTCGCGCAAAAAACTGTTGCTTTATATTAATAATATAGTATCCAAAAGCAGTTATCTCTGATTATGATAACGAATGACGTTACTAATTACAAGCTTACTGTAGTGTAACACTGAAAGGATATTATTGTCGTTTTCAAAATAATTGGTAGTAAATGCGTCATGTCTAACACCCGTTAACAAAGTTATGACCCAAGACTGAACAGGAAAAATGTCACGTTTAAATCATTTATGAACCATCGCTACAATCTGCTAATGAAACCAGAAACCATGCTGATTACTCTGAGAGTAACAGATACGATTAGATATTTTCTCTTACACCTGTTTTATCAAACACTTTTAACCTCATCGAATGAACATGGATGGATCACAATTTATCGTACACATAGCGTATACAAAATAGAAAATAAGAGCTTGGATGATCTTGCCTAGTTAATAACGCTTCCACCTCGCATACTCATTGCCGCTGTTTTCTGGATAATTCTATGTCCTAGATGCAAAAATTAAGTTTACAGAGGATATCCTACACCTCCTATGGTATAGATGACTGCAAAGTTGACAGCTTAACAGCTTAGCTAATCAACTCAGCGCAGGTTTTCACTTTAGGGGTTTTGCTTCGAAATTCGGATGACTGGATACTTTAAGTTAAGTTCTTTTAGATTATATTACTATTACTTTACTAACATCTGCAAAATAATGCTAGAAACGTAAGTCTACTAATGTTACAAGTCTTGGTGAAACCAACCTACTACGTTTGGAAAAAATTGTTATACGCTTAAAATGCATAAAATGAAACTTCTTCATTGGTCATTTAAACTTAAAAGTCCCCACCCGAAGATCTTTGTTATTCCTCTGCAGTCTTTCGCCATTTGTTTGTTATGCTACCATGGCAACAATAAAAACATTTTACAGTCCACTTGGCCAATGCCTTGAAGAGTTCGACGTTTATAAAACACAAAATGTCAAATGTCAACTAAAGTCCGTTAACTATTCATCCTTCGCTTCAGTTCTGTTACTCAGTAAGATAGGAAGAATATCACCTCGAAAGCGACAGCAAGTTGAAATTCGCACTATGATGTTTGCATTTGCAGCGGCCATGTATTCAGTTCACTCTAAACTCAGCCGAATTTTCTCCCCGAAGAGGTCTTCATCTTGTTTTCAAGACTTGATGTTTAACAAAACTACACATTTTAGGTGGGGATTTGACTATAAGGTCACCGCATTGTCTAAACATTTCATCTAAAATGAGCTCATGCTTGTTTGCCTCAGTAAGGCAACTTCTTTTTCATGAATTACTCTTTGATGTATATGACTTCGACAATTTGGAAGTTCTATACCTTCAGAGCGAAAATTCGTTCACTGAGCTCTGTTTCCGATTGTCCTAGTCTTTTTCATGGTGTTTTGAACTGGAGTGGCGCAGTATAATAAACTATGAATTAGATTTGTTTTATATCAACAAGGGTTCTGACTATAGAACTCCTAAGTTTATGAGACGACTGCGTCAACATGGAATGACCGGGTACCTTCTTATTTATCAAAAACCTTAGTTTAGTTATCTGCGTCGGCGGAAATCTTCAAAGGACGATTGTAGAGAAAGTACTCCACGAAATTACTCCCGTAGGATAATACATTTAGGCCATTACGCACATAATGAACTTGATTTTGTAAATAATTTTGCACCAGAGAGAATAACCATAAGTTGCCCGGCTCTCTCGCCATGGACGGAAAAACTTTAAGTAAATTACGCAATTTACGCTGTGTTACTTAATAACGATTTATCTTGTAGCACGATGGATATGTATGACAGTAATAAAAAAAACTTGACATACCTGACACAATCAAGGCAGCTGGTATTGACATCATTTTGCTACTAAACCTCTTTGATCAACCAAACATGCCAGTAGACACAACTTTAGAAGTTCTAAATAAAAAACACACAAGATATTCATTTCTTTCAAGCTACAAATCAATAGAAAACGATAAAATCAGTATCTGAAAAGACATTTCAGTCTTATCAATAATAACTTTCGTACCTGAGCAGGTTGTTATAGGATAGCAAGTGTTATCTGACTATGTAAGCAACTGTAAATATGGTATCTTCGTTTATTGTTTGAGTCCTGCAACTAGATGTAAGATAAATGAATTTCTTTTAGTGTACTTTTTTGCTACAACTTTGCAGATAAGAATTTAAAAGCCAATGTCTGATACTACTGTGCGATGATTTTATGTCATCAAACGACAATCTTAACTATTTTCAATAGCAAAACTACGATACAAATATTCGACATTTAGCCTCAAACATCACAAAATATGTTAATAATTTGACTTATAAAAAAGATTGAGAAAGGAATTGAACAATTATCTGCTAAAATAAACGGATACAACGTTAGTATTAGAACAACTCTCTACAAAGCCCGTCTTACTGTGACCTACGCAGTACAAAGTTACGAAATAAGGCAGAGAGCATTAGTACCATGAACAAGACTGATATGTCTGCTTACTTAAAGAAATTATTTATAGTTATATATGTATTGAAATATATGCAACAGAACACGATCTAAGAAAGTGCCTATCAAAAAAAGACGATGTTATAATTGGAAAAACTTACCTTTTTAGAAACAGAACGCGTTGAAATTAATAGGTAAACTTTCACAAAGCAACACTACAAACAAAAGTACCAGATTTGAAGTTGTTAAGTTCTGACCCAAAGATGTCAGGAGCAACAACGGTGCAAAAACTTGGTAAATAACAACTTTTCTCCGTACCGTACTGTTCACTGTCAATTACCTTTTTTCAAATAAATTCTGATATGTTTCAGTAGGCCTGTCATGAATAAGTCCTATGAAACTGTTTAGTGAATAAATGTAATTGTTGCTATTACATCACTATAATAGATTTGCTTCAAGGGGGCACGCATCTCGTCATATTTTTGCAGAAGCGATAATACGCCACAGTGGATTTACCTATTCAATTACAACAATCACGAAGAAAACTTCGGATTAGTTAAGAAATTATTTTCGCTCCATTAACTGATCGTTTATGAAAACAACAAACGCAGGTCGCGTTGTACTAGGAGAACGTTTTGCACATAATGTCACTGTATTTAACACACTACTCCCTAACACTGAAGTCCTGAAAGTGAAAAAATGTGCTTAAATATTTTGCATAATAAAAGAAAACCTATGGCTACAATCAAGCTCTGACCTCACTGGTAGCGGACCTCATAGCTCTGTTACCGACACAATTTATAGCAAAAGTTTATTTTGATCGTGACTGGCATAAGTGTCCTGTTGTAAGGCGTCGTGTAAAAAAGTCTTTTCATTTTTTTATTTTTTTGGCGAATTTAACACAATCCCGATGTAAAGAATAAAATTTAGCTCATAGCGAGATTCACAATAGTGCGTTTAAACATTGGAAGATAATATTCCTTTTTTATACAGTTTAATATCAGGTGAGAGCCGCCGTCCTGTAGTGGATAAGACGACGATCTTTCTGCACGCCAGTGGTTGCGAGTTCAATTCCGCGTCACAACAAAGAAAATATCATTGATGAGAGAAGGTGATGAGAGACCACTCTCATGGGAAGAGGAAAACAGCTTTTAAGTATGTTTTTAGCGCAATGTCGCAAAATTTCAAGGCGATTATAATGTGTATGCTACAAAAAACCATATCAAAAACGTTTGTAGTCCTCAAGGAAACAATGAGCAACTATTCTTAATCAAGACATATTGCTGAGTCAAGAGGAAACGTAACCTTATCATTAAACTTAGCGTTTTCGAGCAAAAACTTGTTCTACCTTTTCCTTTTTGTAGAGATTTTCAATCGTCTCTAATGGTTTTAAATCTAATTGCACCAACGGGTAGGTATGTCACTGTATAAGATGCTTGTTACTTTTTGTTCTATGACAAGGAACCTGTACATTTGCAAGCAGATCATTTCCTTAATCATAAGAGTGAAATTGAGCGGTTTTGTTCATTAAAGGATCCTAGCTCCAGCGAGTATAAAGGACAGTGTGCTGTCCTACTCTCTTTTGTTCAAAAGTGCATTTTGCGAAAATGAAGAAGTAATTGTAAGAAATAGTAAACTTCTCAAAAGGTAAGAAGTACTAGTAGCACTTAGATATTATATCATGTTCTTAATTACAGAGTACTATATTACATAATTTATAAATCATAATAGACTATTAATATAGCATGATATGATATAATGTATTTTGTTACACTACATTATTTCAGATCATTTGTTAGCTTTACGTATACTACTCTCCAAAGTCTATACAAAAAATGGCCCTTTCTTTTTTTTCTTTGCTAAGCCTGTGTACTACAAATCAATATCTGACTTGCCATAAAATATCACATTATCAATTCCTGAATTTTGAAGTACTTCTGACGTTTTTGCAAATGGTTATTGCCATAAACTTTGTTCTTTGATGACGGTGTGGCTTTTTGATAAGGTTGCGAGGTATTTCAATCAATCTTCCAGTTGAGAAGGCTCGTAACATAAGGTCTTGTTGAAAGTAACGACAAAGGCTTTTCATTTACTTTGTTCTAACTCTTGTGCGCTTGTCTAAGTCAGACGACCTTTAAAATTTGAACAATCGTTTTGTGGTACAATACATGAGAATGTCTTGTTTTTATGGTTTTATGTTTTGTTTCTTCATTTTTTCTTTCTTAGTTTCCTTTCTTGTCTAGGATTGAATAGTTTTGCTACATGTTCCGTATAAATAGGTTGCCATATACATATACTTTCCTTTCTGACGTTTCATACTTTGAAGAGTGTCAGACGAAAAAAGC
>JANTCA010004569.1:0-10158 GCA_024741275.1 Chironex yamaguchii
AACTTTCTCTTTTTGTCGTGATCATTTGTTACTAAGATTTCTGGCACACATTGTAATCGATTTGGGTATGCCTTCCTTTAAGTGAGTATCCAAATGTATGAATTGAGTCAAAAAAGAAATTTGAAGTTTAAAAAAATTATTATTATTATTATTGTCAAATATTTATACAGGATAATACAGTCAGTTGTAAGATATAGCAAAATATTTACACTGTTGAATGCCAAAGTAGGCACAATATAGATGTTTTACTGAAGATGTGATATTGCACTTCTGTTTTGAGGGTGTGTACTTTCGGCATACGTAGCAGAATGAGTTAGGATGGTTCTCGCAAGTCTGCAGCATCCTTCAGTTAATTTGTAATAAAATAAGTAAACATAAGACACAGTCAATGAGCCCACGAGGACATTGCACAGTAATACATAGCTTCCTATGCACCTAGCAATATGGCAAATGCTGTGTAACACAAAAATAATCCCAGAACAAAACGAATACTACCACAGTGATCAGCATGCAAAACTGGTCTGGAAAATGATATTGCCATTTATGTTGCATTTTTTATGCAGTGCAGTTTTATTGGAACTTCTTATATGCTTATAGGGAGTAACTCTACTTTTATTACGTTTGTCGCCAGCAATCACAGCCTAGTGCACGTGCCTCTAAATAGTTTGTACAATACGATAGAATCAGACTGTTGTTGTTATGCTTTGGCTTAGCTAAAATAGATGGAAAGGCTAATAGAATTTTTAAAGCGAAATACAACCCCTCCGCGAATTGTGAGGCTATGCATGTACGTATACTAGAGATAACGCATTCTAATAAATTCGAAAATAAACTTTCGTAATTGTTGACGCTCGTTAGGACTGTTTGTCTTTCTTGGTGCTAATGAAGGGAGTGGGGGTTGTGCGACCAATGTTTGCTCATCTGGAGTGTGCGATCATGTGGGTAAATAATAATTCGCCTTTTTGATGGCATTTTGTGAATATACGTCAATGTCATACTGGTATTTTTGCATTGCCTCTTTGTTTTTGTTGTAGGTGATAATCATGGTGGACATTATGTTGTTTATCTTAATCCGAAAGGAGATGGGAAGGTAAGAACGGCATGATCGTGGTATTATGTTGTATCCAATGATTATCCGTAAAACCCGGTATGACAATATAACATGGTAAACCCGTAAAACCCGGTATGACAATATAACATGGTAAACCCGTAAAACCCGGTATGAGTGCACCGGCAGTTATGTTGTAAGAATGACATCAAGAGATATAAAGTTGTGGCTTGAGCTGACGTACTGTCAGCAACAACTGTGCTACTGATGATGGTAGGTAAACGACGTTTAAGATTAATATTAGGTGAGCTGCGTTTGCTGTCTAGGGCTACCCAGCCACTATCGATGTTATAAAAACTACATGAAGAGAGATGCTAGTGTAAAGTGAGATGAGCTGCATTTTTGAAGTGAGGTTTTACAGCTCTGCATGAGTAGGAATATCAGCACTGAATGCCTTCAAAATTGTTTTTCATGCTAGAAGACTATGATGATATTTCTTATTTTAAACCCTTGATGTTTTACCTCTTCGGTCAATGTTGTAAATACTTACTTACTGCTCGCTATGCCGGCTGCCACATAGAGCAGCAACAAAAGATCTCCACTCCACTGTGTCTTGGGCCAGGCATTGAAGTGTCCCCCGGGTGTGGTTGAGGTCCATCATGTCACTCTCCACTTTTCTTCTCCAAGTGTTCTTGGGTCTTCTCCTCCTCCCATATTGAGTCCAGTGTAATGCCGTTCTAGTGGTGCTGTCTTGTTCTTTCCGCGCCACATGCCCAATCCATCGCCTTTTCCCACTGATCGTTGTTCCCATCAATTTCAATTGGAACATAACATGTACAATTTTTCTGTTTGTACTGTATTGTTGAGATTTCCAAACTGGGTTCAAAACAGAAAATGCAGACCCTGCCTTGTTTAAGCAGTTACTTATATCCATGTAGACAGGAGCTTTATCATGACATGCGTCGTATGCTTTTTATGAGCTACGTTTCGAGAGACACTTCTCCCGTCACCAGGCTACTAGAAATGATCTGGTATTACTGTCTACATGGCTTCCACTGAGTCCATAAAGTCAAGAATCTTGAAGAATACTTATATCTTCTTCTGCACTCCTATAATGTGTTACTGTACTCCGAAGGTGGGTAAACCTATCTGTAGGTGGACGATTTTTCCATTTAATTATATTTTTGATGGATTTGGGGTGTTAATTGTCATGACTTCTGTCTTCTTTTCATTGGACTTGAGGCCAATTTGGTTGACAAAGTTGGTGAGATTGGATGCTTTCTCTTGTGGTAGTAAGTATGTAAAACTATTGCAAGATCGTCTGCAATATCCAAGTCCTCAAATGTCCATCTAATGCCCCTTTTCTGATCAGATGTAGTCTGCCTCATTCAATCAATGGCCGGGTTAAAAAGTAGTGCAGACGTAACGCAGCTTTGACTCACACCAGTTTTTGGTTCAAAGTTAAAGTCACTATTCCTAATCTTACATGTAAAATTATTATAGAACCTCTTAATAATATATACAATATGTTGAGAAATGCCATAGCTTCAAAGGTCGTTCCATAAGCTGTCTTGATGTGTAATGTCAAATACCTTTTTGAAGTCGACAAAATTAATATAAAGCTGTCGCTTCCATTCTATACATTGTTCGATAATATTTTTTAACGTATTTATCTTGTCTATACAACCTCTTATTCTGCAGAACCCTGTTTTTCCTGGTCTAAGTTGTTCATCCACAGTCCTTCCCAATTGCTGGATGATATATCTTACTTCAAATAGACAAGACGGTAATATCATGCCAGTCGTTCCAATTTCTCACCTCAGGGATCCTTTCTTGGGGATCTTGATGATGATTTCTTTTAACCAATCATTTGGAACCTTCTTGCCTTCCCAATTGTGAGTGAGCAGGAGGTGTGAAATGCTTGCAGCCAACTGTCTTTAAAAAGTTCAGCATCAAGGTTATGTGGTCAATCTGGGTTTTATTTCCTCCATTTGGCTAGTACCATTTCGTTTTGTGAATGTCTTTTTGCTAAAAGAGTGTCCCATCAATTACAAGATCATCGATAGCGCAGAATTGTGCTATGCGTTCTCCATTTGGATTGATCACCCCACAGCCATTCTTCCCTTGGCCCTGACCTACGTTTCATATCCTACAATTTTGGCCTCGAGGTCCCCCATTACACGTTGGAGTTGCTCATAGAATTTATTTTTGATTTCCTCCTCATTATCATTAGTTGGAGCATAGCACTAAATAATGGCTGTGTTCTTTTGCTTCCACTCAAGAAGACACCATCAACTCCCTTCTTCAGAATGATAGCAAGTCCCTCTGAATGATATCCATCATATCTTTCTGGGTGCAAAACAGTCTCTCCTGAAGTTGTTAGAATACGCTCAGACCCTATCCACTTACTCTCCCTTGCGCCTAGCATGTGTAGACTGTATATCCGCGTTTCAGCCGTAATCTGGAGTGTCAGGGATCACGCTTAATCTGGCCCCTACCCCTCGACCCGTCCTGTATGGGTGGCCCTAAAAAGAGAATAGATCTCCCGCTGTCGTAGCTCATAAGGTAATGGAGTCGCGCAAGCCTGCCGACGACCGCAAGGTTGTAGTCCTTCGGGAGAGGGGGAGGGATATTTGTAAATGTTTTTAATGCTTTGTAAATAGCCTTGGGAGCAAATTCTGGTTACACTTCGTTCAAAAGTGTTCGGTAATTTGTTCAAAAATGTGATTTTAATGAAAATAATTGTTTTGCTTTTCTTTAGTGGTTTAAATTTGATGATGATGTTGTGTCTCAGGTAAAAAAAACTTGTTATCCATATTCTATCCTCTCTCTCTGTTTTTACCAACTTTTAGTTATTTAAAGTAAGGTTTTTTGGCTCGTTTGTGTTTATTATTGTGCGACAGCGTTTTCTTCATCATATTTTGTGACTATAAGCGATGGTTGACGTGAATCTTTTCCTTTATTTTGTGAATGCGCAAGGGTAAAGACTGTAGTTGGTTGTAAAGTACAAATGTCAATAACAGCATAAACACGTGCAGTCAAATGTAAAGAATGAGACGACGTATAAAATTCTAAATGTTATGAAAGCTAATATATATGCCAACTCTTTAGTACAGCGCCACTTTTATGTCTCGGAAAGTAGGCAGCAAGTGTGTGTGTAGCCGTTCCTTTATGAATGTTCACGTAGTTGATGGTGTCATTTTGTGTCTGAAGTTCTTGTCTGGCCGGAGATTTTCACTACCACTCCGCGTTGGATTATAAGGTGTTCAAGCAAATTCAAAACCACATTTTGCCAGACAAAGTGTGATTTGTTCATTTTTTATGATATGTTCGACTTCAAACGCTACCTTTTGAGGTGTACTACTAGACGTAAAAGGCACCGTTATCCAGAAACTGACCAAAAACCACCCAATAAGATTACAGTAAATAACTACTTTCCTCCAGATGATATATATTTCTGTTTTTCATGACATGTTTCGGCTGGTCGTATTGATAAGCGATTTCCAGGCTGTATCCAAGCTTCTCCCTCTGCCTTATAAGAAAAACAAAGTTTGCGTCTAGTTTTCTTAGATAAGTCTCTTCTTTTGTCATGCCGATTTACGCCACCATGATTTAGGTTGGAGATGATTTGTGACAATTGGCGGATCTTCCTTTTCTCTTAGTTATGTTACATGGAGATGCTTTAAACTTGTTGTTCCTTGTGTTACAGGCGACGAAAAGAGAAGCAATAGAAAATAACTTTGGTGGTTATGATGTAAGTTTTATTATCATGATACAAATTTATTCGCATTTAACTTCCATACTGTTAGAATGTTATGTTTTGCTGCTGTCACATGTATCATTACGACCGGTCCCAAAATATATTACCAGTATGTATACTTCACTTCTATGACATCCTGTTTCTTTCTGTTTAACAATTCCTCTGTGTTACTTTCAGGATGAAGTTTCCGTGAGACATTGCACCAACGCCTATATGTTGGCATATATAAGGGACAGTAATCTAGGTAAGACTAAAAAGAATTGGATGTATTGCTTACCAATTGTTACACACTACAGTTACAAACTAAACGTATGGAGCATGTATTTGTAAAGAGCCAACATGTGTATCGGTACATACTATTTGCGGTTTTGCTATAAAATGCAGTCTGGCTCACTGTTTTTGCTGGAGATGTTGGGAATTGTTTCCAGTCCTATGGTAGTTTATCGGAATGTAGAAAAAATGAGTAATGTTTTGGTATGGTAGTTGTCTAGTAAGATGCATGTTTAGGAGGAGCAACTTGTCATGTCATAAAAGGCTGCCTATGATGATCATGTTCAACTTCAGGAAGACGACACTTTTGGATTTTCCTCCTTTTCTCATAGCTACGAGTTAACATTGCTCTCAGTGATGTCAAACTTGTGACTTAGCTACTGTATTTTAAGCCAAGCAATAAGAAGTCTTCACTGTAAACTGAACAAGAAAGATATGTAGGCTTATTTTGTAATAGTACCCCGTTGTTTTCCCTGCTGCCCTTAACTCTGAAATCGTTTTATATTTCCTCACAGCAATTTCTTTCCTATTCCCGTTTTGCAGCGGAAGTTTTGTCAGAAGTACGCGATGAAGATATACCAGAACACCTCGAAAGAAAATTTCAAGAGGAGAAGTAAGTGCGGCATTTTCAGATGTTTAAATTTCTTCTTTTCAAAGATAGTATCACTCTTTGTTAAACTTTTGCTGTTTTGTTAACTACGGCTGGCAATTAGACGGGTTGGTTTTAGTCCATTTTCGTTTCTGTTGATGTCATATTTCATATGAATTCTACCTGTTATTTCTTAGTTATTCAGTCTCACTGTCGTAGTTGTCACATTTATATTATTTGTAGCATCTTGAACTTAAGTACCCATTGCATGCTCAAATGGCTCAATGCCAAATTATAGGTATGACTTACGTTTGTCATTAGAGAAGGATTTAGGTGGCTCAGTAGTAGGACTGATTGCATGCTGTGGAACGTGTCCTGATTTGTATTCACAATGTTACTGGCCAGAGAAGCACTATATCCATGTCAGAGGAACAACTTCTTCCCTATTTAACAGTTGTCACCATAAAAGACAGTAGAAAGCATTGTAGAATAGGGTTGCTTTACATACCCACCATAGTGGAATTTTTAATGTTTATTTCTATTAATAGGAGGCTGGAAGCTCAAAGAAGAAAGGAAAGAAACGAAGCTCATCTGTATATGGATGTTGAGGTAGAGCTTTTGTATCAAGTACATTTGATTGGCAACCTTTGTTGGTATTTGCTTACAACTGTCGTTTCTTATATGATCAAGAATTTGCTCTTCCAGGTATCAAATTTTGTGTCAATAGTTGTCTGAAAAAGGCTTCAGTTATAAAATCTTCCTGCTAAACTTGCTGTTATGATAACGGTTTGTCTGGTTCACGTAGTTACTGGCTATGTTTAATGTTTGGCGTTAACGTATTGGAATATTAATCATTGCTTGGCGAGATCTCGTAGGGTGCAAGTTCGTTCACTTTTGTTGGATTAGTTGCATCGACGTTTCTAAGGATACGGTTCTTTCATATTATGAATTGATAGAATAATTATGATGTTATCGTTCCTAGGATTTCGTACGCATTCCTGCACTATTTACTATTACATGAATGGCAATAGAATATTCGAAAGTAGTAGCAATTTGTATCGCTGTAACAACAAAACTTGATGATGCCATAAGTTTTGTTGGTATAGTGCCATCCTTTGCGTATACACGCATTTTTTATAAGGAAGTAGCGAAAAGTCTCTGACGGCCATGTTTGAGTACTTGAGATTCCTTAACTTTTTCTCTTGGTCTTGCTTTGAAATGTAACTTAATACAATTTTATATAGGGTCATAAGGATGTCATAGGACTTAAAAATATATAATCGTTCAGTCTCTTTACGACTTTCAGTATTTGTATAAATGTAGATGTATTACTCTGTTTGATCTCAATCAGATAATTGTAACTGATGATGGTACTTGAAGTATCGAAACATGTTTTACAAAATGAAAAATGTCGTTCTTTTTATCAAGTATATAATCGATAGCGATTAACGATAAGTATTATTGCATCGTTTACGAATATAAAACTTGACAAAACTCTATCTGTTTAAGTAATCGAAAAGTTATCGAAGCGAAGATAGTAAATCAGATTCTTAAAGGTAGTTTCTGAGGTTAAAATGTTTCTGAATTCTATTCTGTCAACTTCATTAATAGATGTTTAGCTGTCAGAACCGCCATCAAAGCTCAACTACAGATGGTGTATTTTATATTTTCTGTTCCGTGCAGAAAGTGGAATATTTAAAATTCTTTAGCAGTCTTCCATCCAGTACTAAAAATTCCTTTTGTATTTTTCTGTCCGAGTACGAACTTTATTATAAAGAATGGATTTGCCCTCTTTTTGATAAAGTAAACGCTTTCTGTTATAAAAATTTAATGCGCAACCTACTTCCTTTCTGAAGGTTGTCAGTGAGGACCTTTTTTATTCATGGAGTGGAAATGATCTTTTCGACTTTGAAAATTATCGAAGCAGGTAAGGGTTTTTTTTACCTCAGTTATGATGTTCAGTAATTTGACTGCTTTTTCATTTAAACCCATTCATGTCTGGCCAAACAGAAGTGTGTTGTGTGATACATCTTACTTGTTGCTTTCAAATATCCTGTAGATGACCTACGTTATGAGGCATGATTTCCAATTCATAGTTGACTGATTATTGGGGTCTGATGTCCTTGTGTTTCTGAGAGCAACAATCAGGCTAAATGGTTAAGCAGATATGAATGTCGGCGACGAACCAAAAATAACATAAGGTTAAGAGCTTGCATACTTATCCTCCTGCCCGAGATGTTGCAGTAGCAGCCTTGAGATGATGATGAGTTATCCTCTTGCCTTCTTTTGTATATTAAGATTATATAGAAACGTATAAGAATGATCTACGCATATATTTTTTTCTAGTTAGTTATTTAAATCATTTTCATTTCTAGTCATTTTCGTGTCCGAAAGCAGATGAAGCTGAGTGAAGTGTACGAAGTGATAGCCAATGCAGTGGTAAGGTTGACCAAATTCGTTTTTACAAGTTTAGTATCTAAATGATACTGTTCACAAGTTTTGTCTACCGAAACACGTCACCGTATGTCAGTTACAGTTTGTTTTGTTTTTTTGAATGCAAGTAAGTTATTGTAAATATACCTAGAAGTTGGTTCTTGTGTCGGTTTTTGTTTGACGTCAATGCCATTTTCTTTTTACTTTAGTGGTATGGAAAGTTGTTGTGACTAAGTCAAGTTTTTAGTTGCCATCAACCTATCTCTTTTATTTTTGTGTGCGCCGCCGTAAATGATTTGTTCTCGTAAAGAATACAATATGATTTAGTATGTTAAGTCTTAGTTATACGTCATATTTTGCAATAGTGTCCAATGATGTGACTAAATGTTTGAGTGACGGAGAAAAAACAACTTGCATTAGAAATGAAAACACTCAGACAAACCGTACACGAGATGTACAAAGTGTTAGTTTTATCTTTTGTATTGATTTAATACCGCCACTGACACTGGTCTTGTTTTTTTTTCCATTACTATTAGGGGTGCGGGGCCAATCAAGTTCGTCTCTGGCCTTTTCAACGTCGATCAAACTCGACAATACGGCCAAGTGTTATGGAGTGCAGAGCAGAAGATAAAAGAAAAATTGACAACATCAATGATGTGGAGGTAGGGTAGCAAATGCTTTTACCTCTAATATAGCAAGACATTTACCAGTTTGTGCTTTGTACTTTCCATTGCTTGTGAAAAAATTTCATAGCATCAAATAGGTTGACACTTTGCACCAAAATCCATTGCTTTGCTTTCTTTGCATTGTATAATTAGACCCTATAGTTCAAGTGTCCATTATTTGTTGTTGCTTTTAATTTTTCGCCTGTTTTGCTTCTTACAGATTTTTAACTTAAGTGAAATGGATCCACATATGTTAGCATTTTTGGAAATCACTTCACCAGAGGATGCAGAGCAACCTTTGCCCAAATTCGATGAGAAGAATGACGTTCTCTTATTTTTTAAGTACTACAATCCGAAGAATAAAACAATGTCCTATTGTGGTCATTTATATGTTCCACTTTGTAAGCCACCAAGTAAGTTTGACTTTGTTTAATTTGGTTGCATGCATTATAAGTCAAATCCCGCTCACTTTTATTTTTTATCCAAGATTTTGTGTGGCACAAGTTGCCATTGTTAATCCAAACCGGATTCTTGAATGCACGGAATATTGAAGGTTTTATGACACAACTTTGTAAAGTTTGTTTCCTTTTCATTAGACGCTGGCCTTGTTTAGTCCAACGTTTTAATGATTTCTCTACTGCACGTTAAGATGCCTTTCTGATAGCACGTGTTCAACGGCATCTGCTGCAGTCGTATTATGATTTGTCGAATTAATTGTTGTTCCGTACGTAGTTTGATGTCACTCCTGGTACGACGTCAGCCGCATTAATACATTGTTCACATATAACCAATCCGAAACGACACGACATTATCCAACGTTTCGGATTAACATTTAACGTGGTCAGTGCTCAATATCCTTTTACGCATGTCCTATCCGAAACGACAAGAAGCTGTCCGAATCTGTAAAACAACGTTTTATATGGACAACCGCGTTCTATTTCTCTGAAACGTCGATCGGTGATTTGCCACCCTTTTGAAGAAGATAATGATCCATCCGCGAATTTTCGACCAACAAGGCCGTAGGTCTTGCGACGGAATGGGGAATACATAATAGTTGATTTACAGCAGAAATGAGTTATCTTTATTATACATTGGGGCATGAGTTACGTCTCCGTTCTTGATTATTTACAGAAATTGGTCAGCAAGTAGATAAATTTGATTACCTCTCGGAGAAAAGCTAGGATGCCACAAAATAACAGGAGCGTCTTAGAGATGAGAAAATTCTTCTATTAACATCATTCTGTTGTCTATAAATATTAGCACCACCGGATCCCCCACTACCGCCACCACCACACACATATACGCACGCACATACTTACATACATACATACATACATACATACATACATACATACATACATACATACATGCATACATACATACATACATACAT
>JANTCA010004570.1:0-10158 GCA_024741275.1 Chironex yamaguchii
TGGGCAATTAACTAACAATGCAATTGTTAGGCTAAAAATAAGCTGTCTACCGACGGCTGTTCTCGTCAGGTCCCATGGGATCTGACGAGGCCCGACGAGAAGAGAACCAGTCGATGAATTAAGGCCTTGAGGGAAGGACGAAACTGTTCAACCATTAAACTTCTTGCTTCTGAACTATAGTAGTTTTTGTTTAACTAAAAATAAGCTCTTTGAAGTTATTACTCTCATGGGTGACATCACCTTCACTGTTAATACAAAAACACTACGGAAGAAACAATGATTATTTTCATTTGTAAATAATCTGTAGTGTATGGGTTATGCAAATATCAGAAGGTAAATGTAAAATATTGGTTAATTCCACTTTAAGCCATGATTGGGGTACTTAGTTAGTACTATTGCTAGTTAATTAAATCACAAAGAGATTGTTTCCAGTCAGTCTTGAATATATATCTAATTATTAATTAGATTGAAATATATATATCACAAAATACCTTTAAATGAACAAAGTTGAATTAGACCTCAGTTAACAATTTGACCCTCAAGGCAAATTATAATTACATAAGTTACAGTCGGTTTTGTTCTTGTTTTTCCTTTCGTTGTTTAAATAAACAAACACGTTACATAACAACTGAGCAGAATTGCATAATAACTGGATAATGACCAAAGTAAGAAGGGACAGACGAAACTTCAATGGAAAGGAAAAATTAGGATAGAAAAGGTATTGGCAAGAGAGGATGAGACTGACATAACAGAAGTTTGTTGAGAGTAGATTTAACCATGTAATGTAAAGACCCTCTTTAATTTTCAGCTGATGGGCAGATTTGGCAGAGTCTAAGATGGCAAAGCAAGCATTAGAAGAAGCGTTCTTACAATGAAAATAACTGATTCATTGACATCGACTGTATCTTGATAGTTTTGAAAACAGTTTTTCGTCATGCTAATGTACATGATATAGCAACGACAGCATGTCATGGGTTGTGATGAAACATGCATCAGATGGATTGATTTGAGCTCATAAGAGCATGAAATATCTGTCAGTGTGCACTTTGAGTTTTTAATGATATGGTTACTTTTCTAATGTTTTAAGTCTATTCACAGACCCTGATAGCACTGTCTCAATACACGAGATTCATCTTACCTGAAAGCTTTAATCGTGTAACTTAAAAACCATTCTTTTGTACCATAAATATTCATGACCTGCAAGGACATAACCAAGAACATTAACATAAACAGGAAGATAAAAACAAACATAAACACGAAGATAAAGAAGAACAAAACAAGAACATAAACAAAAAATAAACAATAATATAAACCAAAATACAAAGAAGATAAACAAAATATGAACAAGAAGATACACAAACGCACAAAGAAGAAAATAAATAAAAGAAACACAAAAACATAAACAAAATACTAGTCTATTATTGTTGCGAAAAGTGTGCCCCCAGTTCAAAATTATAGCTGAGATAATTAGCATTGCATCGAATCCATATTAAATACCTTTTGTTACTTTCTATATCTTTGATTTGATCTGCAACTCTTTGGTCCAAACATCAATTTACTTACCAAACATGAATTTACATACCAAACATGAGTTAACTTACCAAACATGAGTTTATTGATCAAACATGAGTTTACTTACCAAACACTAGTTTACTTCCCAAAGATGAATTTACTTACCAGACATCAATTTACTTACCAAACATCAATTTACTTACCAAACATCAATTTACTTACCAGACATCGATTTACTTACCAAACGTTCCACTCGTTGCATGAGTTCAGTAGCGCCTGGACTTGAACCATACGTAAGATCGTTACTCCAAGGTTGAGTTGGATAATGGATGGTCACCATGAAGATCACATCACCTGCGCCAAAAAAGTATATATATTATATAGTATATGTGTCGTGATATCACGAATTTATCTATCTATCTATCTATAAAAAATAATTATAGCCCAATCACACTAAGTGTATAAAGATACATATTTACTCAAAAAATACTCCCTTCATTTAAGACGTTTCGACATTAGTCTTCATCAGCTACTTTGAAAGTAAGCCATAGCATATCCTCATACGCTGTGCGATCTACGGCTTGTGCATTTTCCTCCTCTTTCTCTCTGATTGCTGAATCATGGATGACTGTTCCTGACAGCAGAGAGACTGCTGAGCCACCTGTCACGCCCAAACCGATACGAGGATTTAAGGGTCGAAATCAGTTGACAAGTTCCTCGTTGATGGGCCATCAAGGGAACAGTTAGGGAAGAGAATACTTCCTATTCAATATGTGTGTGTGTGATATATCAATTTCCATAAAATACTCAATTTAGAAGATAAATTTTTCATTAACAAAAAAAGAACCAACTTGGGTTAATTTACGTGAACAGACAATAGAAAAGAATATGTCAAACAAAAGTATACGACGTTACGACTACCTAGAAGACTGTGTACAAGTCACGTGACTGTAAGTATTGTCTTATTCCGTCACGTTGCTTAAATGCTTCCTATGCCATTTGGTTATTACTAATTTTGAAGAGTATCAAATTTATGCCATAAGACGGTCAACAAACTAACAAACATACGCTAAGATGTATACTGATCATCATACCTGGCATAAGAGCTTTGCATATAAATGCTTGGCGTACAGCACATTGTGAATCTACCCATCCTTTCTCTACACTAAAGTGGACACAATTACGATCACCACCAATGGCGGGTGGTGCTAACCATCCATTAAAAGATAATGGCATCCCATCCACCCAAGTAAAGGATCCTTCGTTGACCCTAAAATGACGAAATATGAATACAAAAAATTTACATATAATCCCAAAAATTAGATTTACGTCAAGGACGCGCCCATATTCTTCATCAATATCACAAGTATACAAAGAGTACTCTTTGTAGTGACCTCCTCTATCTTTAATAGACTTCGTTCAGCAGACAAAATTGACAACTTGAGGCCCAACCCAATATAAGTTGCTCCCTATTTTAGTCAATACACTTCAGGATTTTCCACGGACTGCCATGTTTGAAGTTAAGAGACTTATTTCAAGTAATTAACATGATAATCATTTTTCATGTTGTAAAATGTGTACACCGCTCTGTAACCCCTCTCGTGCAGCATGTACGGTTGCGATGATGGAAAACATGGAAGGTCCCCAAGAATTTGACCCGTGGATTTTTTAATCTAAACGTGATCCTGATACTGCAGCGCTGTAGTTTCAAATTGGCTTTTTTTGGGGGATGGAAATTCATTATCACTAATCTTTGGCCGCCCTACGATTGTTGCAACTCTAGTGAATTTGTACTCCATTGATCTCAGTACTAGATTGTTGTTTCAGAACACATTTGTCTTGTCCTGTGTCGCAACGATAGATAAAAGGACTTTTAAGTCTATGGCCACAACCAATGGCATTTGGGAAAGATAGTTTACGAGCTAGAACACTTCCACGTGGATACCAGACAAGAAGAAACAAAGTAACTTCATTGTCAGGATGGAGACAGTGACTAGCAAATTGGATACGCATTTGTGCTGATCAGAAATAACATTGGAGTCAGATCTGCACAAATGGTTTTGGAAGCTGTATGTGAAATCCAGCAGAAGTGTCTAAACCTTCTTAGTAGATTTGTGAAGATTCTTCTTATGCGTTGTTCAAGGCGACAAGCAAAGCATGGCAAGTTTAATTTGACTCCCGCATACGTAAAACAGGTTCACTGTCATGACAGTGTAGCATGGCATTTTCAATCAAAGGGAGGTTATAGCAATGTCGCTTACATGAACACTGAAGGTCTCTTGTCCCGCAGATTCTATATAGAATAGTAGACAATGCTTCACTGCACCATAAGTATACTTTATGTTCACGTGACTGCTTGCTAGTCACCATTCCTCTTGATCCACATCACCCGACAGGATTCGTTGGAAAAATCACAAGCTGAAAAAACTACCAGCGCAAATTCTAAAAATACCAAGTCTTTCTAGTGAACAGTGGTTACATTAAGAGAAGGCATTTTCAAAAATGGACGTCGTTCGTAGCGAAGCCTTACCTCGAGTCTGAAAATAAGTAAGTAGGAATAATTATGGCAGCTATCTACAAGAATATGTTGAGGAAATAGTGTCTACCCTTCTTCTGATCAGCATTTACATGACTGAAGATTTTTATTCATGAAAAGATGATTAAGCAAGTTAAGTTCCGGGGGATACGTCTGTCATTACCAAATTTACGTGTTGTATTGCTAATCTTGGTACTTATGTGCTTACCTGTCGTTCAGTCCAATCCAAATTTGTGTCACTGTACTCTGATGCATCATATTGGTAACAAAGTAATATTCTTCATCTCTGGCTATAGATACTAAGGATGACTTCTGTGCATTGCAAGTTGCTGATGCTTCTACCCATGACATGGGCTCAGAGTACAGTTTATAACAATAGCCTGCATTTGCTTGATATCCTTCGGGGCAGTAACCTGGAATAAATAATTAGAAATTAAGGCAGAGGCCGAGATATCTCGTCATTAGGAAGACATACTATCTACTAAAAATATTGACAGCTTGAGATGAAATTCTTAGGTGTACATTATCATGGCTATAATTTGCTCCTTGATATTCTTCTTAAATGTAATTCTTAAGATGGAGGTAACTCCAGTAGAAGTGAGTGGCAACTCAATAACACCAACAGAAGTGAGTGGCAACTCAATAACGTGAACGTAGTCAACAAATATGAGGTATGAGTGAATAAGCAGCGCACTTGTATGTCCTTTGATGCTTTGCCAATTGTATTCACTAGGTAAAGTACTAGAATATCAAATTTGGTATTTCAAATGTAACCAAATCTGCATCACAGGAGCTCTGTATTCAGTGGAAAGAAAATTGAGATACAGTATGAGCACAGGTAAAAGCTTACGTCACATGGAGGTCTCGGTCTAGTCGTACTCGTTTAGATGAACGTCTAGTTCAGCAGATCAGCTCTATGACGTGTTTCAGTGAGACCAGTGAGTGGTATTCAATGGCCAAAACCTGTTCAAGCCTTGAAATATCAGTCTGTCGTGGCCTCAAACCGAATCTCTTTGGCTCGGCAGGTTGGTATATGTTACAATTTTTAAAACAATTTGATGTCGTTACTTCCACAAATCCGAAAACGTGTTAATCGCAGAGATCTATCACAGACTTCGTAGAGACCGTGTTAAAGTTCAACGGGGTTTAAAGGTGATTGACGCAGTTGATGGGCAGAGCAAGTGCGTGATAGTAAATTCGTACACGCACTGGAGCTAAACATTTTCTAATGTCTGCTTCATTCTCTACTCTGTCAATGCTAATGTTACGGGTCATTGAGTGCGTACGAATTTAGTCTTAATGAAAAGTCAAATGCCATAGCACTTAACTGAAATAGAACATGAAACCTCTTCCTGGCGACGAGGTTCACCAAAATGAACAATATTTATCGCCCTTGTCACAATACACAAATATACACAAATAATATCACCAAATAAGGTACCTATTGATATTCCGTGCACCGCTGAGCCAGTCACAGGCAAAACATTGTATTTTAATACTTCATCATCAAGGCCACCAGGTGAAAAGAATGCCACAATGTAATTCTTTCCGGTTGCTGACGTAAATTTCCCAACACCCACTTGTGTCGATGATCGCCATACCATTTGAACAAAATAACTGTTGAGTGACGTCACTGATGGTTTCTGGAAGTCGTAAAACATGATTTGATTGTACCAGGCCCGGACGCTGATCTGCGCTGAAATAGGCCCGAGTTTTGTTGATACGTACATAGCCTGACCTAATTTGACCTTTGGCATGTGTTGCAACCTAAAACCAAAAGACAGGCAAAGGTCAGAGGGCAGAGGTCACTTTTCACTAACGTGAGTAAAACAGATCAAATTCACTTAAAAGACTTGAATTATTTGGAGAGTGCCAAGCCAATGGTTTCAAGTGCAATTTCTGGTTTTGCAAACGTTTAAATGAAATGACTAACAGAACTTATTATCACTTCGTTTTCCCATTTCCTTGGTAGTTCAACGATCCAGACTGCATAAGGAAAACAACCCAAATTTAATAATGTGTTCTTTGGCCCCTTTTTGACTTACCCTGAAAATTTCAACAAAATACGTCTATAATGTTTTCTTGTATGTTGTTAACAAACAGACAAACGAACGTAGCTATACTTTTAACCAATATAAACATGAAAAGTATGCCGGGAGTCGGACAGAAGAGAGTGACAAAGATGTGATGCACACGTGGTTTGCAATCGGCCTACTATAACAGATTGCAGTTTGCAGTTTATGGATTGTAATTTTACATTGCCCGAAAACGTAACGTTCGATAACCGTTCCCCCAAATACCCCAGCCAAAATCTTAAAACGAGTTAAAACTGCAGAAAGTATTAGGCAGCAGTCGAAATGACACTTTTGTGCCCTCCAGTAACCTTTCTGGTTAATAATTACTACCTGCAACGCTTAACGAACGATGCATCATGTTAAATATTATGCCCAACCTTTCTTGTTGTGCCAGGTATTCTGCCCATTTTTGTGCTTGAATGGTCAACTCAGCAGACCACATGAGCGGAACAGCACTGTGCATATGCCGATAGCGATTAATCTCATCCAAGAAAAGAATCTTGAAACCCTGGCTTACACCTGCACGAAAAAAGATTAAGAAGTATTACTAACAAATGATATCGTACATCTTGAATGTTGACTTTGATCTTTCAGCTTTACTATTAGAACTCTAGATGCATGAATGTGATCATAAATGCATAATGCATGTATGCATGAAGGTCAAAGCACTACAAATAAATACTGCACAACCATTTCCATGTGCACAGGTGTGCGTGCACAGGCTTGCAGTTACACCTCCACGTGTTTGCATGATCATAATGTTTAAGTACACATCAAATACCACTTCATTCTCCTGCACCCTTATCTAGCTTCCCTTACACCCATTCCGGTATCCTGATTCCCCTGTTTATTCCCCTTGTACCCTTCTGGTATACACTATATCTTTGTTATAACCCATTGCACCTCTCACGGTATCATTGTCATCTTTGTTGACATGCCTTATAGCTCCTTGTATTTCCCTTGCACCTTTCTGGCATCCCCACTGTTCCTGTTGTAATCCCTTGCACCTTTTGGTATCCCCATTGTTCCTGCTGTAATCCCTTGCACCCCTTGCGGTATCCCCACTGTTCCTGTTGTAATCCCTTGCACCCCTTACGGTATCCCCACTGTTCCTGTTGCAATCCCTTGCACCCCTTACGGTATCCCCACTGTTCCTGGTGTAACCCTTTACACACGTTATTAAAACAAGGCTGACAGTGACTCAAGTGAAGCTCTTCTCCGTCTACAGCGCTCTCCATCTATGATGAAATCTTTACTTACCTCCAACTATAGGTTTCGATGTATCCGCAAATATTGAGGCAGTGGACACTACTGCTTCGGTGGCATCTGCAAAACAAGGGAGACAAAATGATGGCAAAAGAAAACTTAACAACAACTTGTTCAAAGTGAAACATCTTTGAAATTGATGCAGTCACTAAGAAATTGAAACTGTAAGATATTTACGCCTTGGCTTCATTGAATAATGGATATGAACGCCATATATTATGCATCTGGAGACACTTAGAATTGTAATCTATTTCATGACAGTCAACGCATGCCCTAATATCAGTACTTATTACTGTGAGCAGCAACTCCATATACACATACACAACATTTAGACATACGCAACATATAGATATTCACATACGCAACATACAGACATACGCAGCATATAGATATTCACATACGCAACACATAGACATACGCAACACATAGACATACGCAACATATAAACATACGCATTCTCAAAATATAGATATACACATACGCAACACATAGACATACGCAACATATAAACATACGCATTCTCAACATATAGATATACACATACGCAACATATAGACATACACACGCTCAGATTTAGACATAGACATACGCAACATATAAACATACGCATTCTCAACATATAGATACACACATACGCAACATATAGATATTCACATACACAACATATAGATATATACATACACAACACATAGATATACACATACGCAACATATAGATATACATATACGCAACATATTGATTTACATTTTCGATATGAAATTTCTTCCTTCTATGACATACACAGACTTCATAATTCCCAGTTAAGATCTACGTTTGACAACATTAGCTATTTGTAGAAAAATATATACAATTGCCTTGAAAATTTGCGACATTGGGCTAAAAACAAACTTTAAGGCTTTCTTCGTCTGTCACTCTTTAGAGTATGAATCTTCAGAAAGTTTATGATTGACTAGTTTTGATATATATTTCTTGTAAATAAGTTGCCATATGTCTATACTTCCCTTTCTGAGGATTCAAACTCTGAAGAGTATCAGACGAAAAGAGCTTTCGAGTATGTTTAAGCGCAATGTCTCAAATTTTCAAGGCGATTTTCAAGTTTTGTGCCATAAAAAGGTTGTTCAAATATATACAATTTGTAAACATACCTCTGCAGGCAACAGATGCAATGTCTGATACACTTTGAAGCAGCTCGTCATAACCAAGAAGAAATATATGCTCAGATCTTGGCTCTGACGCAATCAACTTGAGGGTATATCTCACAAAAGGTGTGTCCTCTCCAAAAGCAACACTCAGCAAAATAACACCAGAATCACGCATTTCAAGTGCTGGTAACATAACATCGTCAGAAGTGTAGCCATCTGTGATTACCACCACAAGTTTTGCTGTTGGACGACAAAGGACAGGACCAAGCACATGCGTCCTTGCCAATTCAAGCGCCTTGCCTAAACGGAATTTAAGACGATATGTAACGGAGAAACAGCAAATAAAGAAGGTACGCACGAACACTCGCAAATATAGATAGATTAACACAGAAGAAACGGCGACGAAAGTGAAAAAAGAGTGACCGCTGCAGGAATGGGTATGACGATTAATTTCATCAAGGACTCTTTTATCCTGTAACACACTGTAGTATGCAACAAAAAACATCGATGATTAAATGATACTCAAACCACAAGCACGAGAAGGTCTTGCCTTGTTAAATTTCACGAATTGAATTAGTAGCTCCAATTGGGCTATAACGTTGTAACTGTTTCCTGGGCAGTTTATGGCTAATCGCTGAACATTCATCTAAGGAACTTGAACACGGAGAAGTAGGTATTCGGTTGGTTTTTTCACGACAAATATTAACTTATTCGTGCAAAAGCATATCAAACAAGGAATCGTTGCTTTGTTTTCCGTTTGACTCCTAGGCAATGGGTTATAATGTTCGTGGACGTGGTCAATCCAAGAAAGGTACTGTTATCTTATGTTATAAAGGGAGATGCCATGATTGGATTGTTGGATGGTATGACCTGAAGTACCAGACACAAGGGTAAATAAAAAAATAATCCCAATGCAAAAGATGGGAGTATAAAAGTTTAATTGCTTACGCAAAGAACAATGAACAAATTCAAAGCTCAACGTTTCGATGTGTATATAACACAAATTTCAAGAGTGTACTAAAATGCGCCTCGAACATAAGGATATAATTTGTTGGAAAGACAATCACTTCACGATAAAATTAACCCTGCCGATTTATTTGCAAATTTCTTTTGTAAAATTACATGTTGAAAATGTTAGTCTTTAGAATTCCACTTCTGTTATTATTATCATTTTTAGAGAATACTTATTTTCGAGCGTAGATGATTCCCATGCCAGGGTTAGCGAGTTAACTAGGAAGTAAACTCTTTATGAGAGTGGGCTCCCGTTACCTTTTCTTGCTAAAAGTATTTTCTTTTCGTTGACGTGAATTTGAATTCGCAACCACTGGCGTACAAGAACTTTGTCTTATCCACTATACAACGAGCGGCTCCTTCTCTTTTATGTACACTTGTATAAGAAGTGCTATGTTCAAGCCCTACTTGTAATTTACTCTAAAAACACTTGTATTAAAAACCGCTATGTTCAAACCCTACCTGTACTTCACTCTAAATACACGTGTACTAAAAAGTGCTACGTTCAAGCCCTACCTGTACTTCACTCTAAATACACTTGTACTAAAAAGTGCTACGTTCAAGCCCTACCTGTACTTCACTCTAAATACACTTGTACTAAAAAGTGCTACGTTCA
>JANTCA010004571.1:0-10157 GCA_024741275.1 Chironex yamaguchii
CTATCTATCTATCTATCTATCTATCTACTTATCTATCTATCTATCTATCTATCTATCTATCTATCTATCTATCTATCAATACCATCACTTTTTTTCAAAGGCGCCGACAAATTCCGACATCACGTAAAGCTTTGCTAAGAAGGAAACGGCCTAGAGTTTCGAGAAAAGAAAACAACGTAAAATTGTGAATTTAATAACGTGAATTTTTTTTCAAAAAACGTATATTAAAATAATGATTTGGAGAAAATAGAAGTAGAAAACATCACAGAAAAATAAATGCAGTTGAATTAAGTACACTCATTTTTCATTAGGAACCAAACTCGACAGTGAGTAATCCAGTTTCTTAAGGCTCAAAAATTTCAGAGCTCAAGTTCTTGAAGAGTTTTATAGGATATATTTCTCAAAAAACAAGAGCATAAGTATGTTCAAATTCGATGTTGTTAATCATTGTGTAATTTTCATTCTTTTTGTAATTATTCAAAACCCAGTCAAACGTATCTATAAAAGATTAGGGAATATTTGGTTTTTGTTTATTTTCAATCTAAATCAGTTTCCTAAGTTTTTTTGGCTTGAGTACTTGAGTTTCCTAACTTTTTCTGATTTTCGAGACTTAGTTTTTTAAAAGCGGTTTCGTATAAGAAATGAGTGTAGTGGAAAATACTGTTGATAGTTTATTATTAAAGTATCCAAATAGTTTATAAATGTACAGAATTTCCGTTCAGTCCTGTTGTCAAACAAGATATTTCCGCTGCCATGGGACTTGCCCTGGTCCATAAAAATGATCAGCAAGTATCTCCCAGACTTTTTCAGCAGACGCCGTCGGCCTTTCCTTTGGCTCTTGGTGGCAATGGCATTTTTTGAATCGCTAAATTTCCTGGCAGATAATATTACTCCAAGAAGAACTGAAGCAAATTTAGCGAAGAGAAATTCTGAGCAGATTGAAGATGTAGAAAATGACAGCAGTCTATATGCATATCAAGTGGAGAATAAACCCTCGTCCAAGGTATAAAAAACAGAAGCTAAGCGAGCAAATGATCTAATAGAGACGGTAAGAGATGTTCTCAAAAGGCCAACAGCAAGAGAGAACAGCAGACCAAATGTTTGGGGAAATGGTGTGGAAAATCTTGGCAGAAATCCCAGAAGGCTATGCAAAAGACATGGCAAAAATGGATATACAACGTCAGCTTGTCCAGTTGAAGCTTGGTCAACACACCAATACAACAACCATCTGTTGCGTAGCCTCCACCACAACCATTTCACTTGCCGCAGTTTAGCAACCAGTACAACTTACGTGGCACACCTTCTTCCTCTCTTGGCCTAAGAACATATTCCAGAGAACATTCAAATATTTCTATTGAATCTGAACAGGACAGATGCTCTGAAAGGTCTTGCTCAGTATTAGATTGACGTGATAAACTATTTGCATATTTAAATAATAAAAACTAGCAACAGTATTTTCCACTACGTTGTTTTCTTCTTTTCTCGAAACTCTAGGCCGTTTCCTTCGTAGCAAAGCTTTACGTGACATCAGAATTTGTCGGCGCCTTTGAAAAAAAGTGATGAACTCAATTTTACTCTGCTTTCGTTCAGAGTAACATTTCCAATGATAGAGGATTAACACCTCGTAAGCGCATTAAATTCTGCAGCGAAAATGGACAATTTTTGCATGTTACACGATCACTTTTCAACGTGTTGGTCCAATATCGAAAAAAGTCATGGAAAAAAGTGATCGTCTAACCCGGCCTTAAGTGCTCCATAGCAGGCATCAAAATCTCAAATGTAAGGAATAATTAGTTCAGTTAACTGAAAGCAAAAGACAGCTTACGGATTGTTAAACTGTTCATGTACGCATCCTCTCCTCGGTTCTCATGCTCCATGGTTGTAAGTTCTTGATTTGAGGGAATGGCTGGTAATGGTCTCGCTCCCATAGTGCGAGTAGGTACCGCTGAGAAAACAATATGTAATCATTAGAACGTCACTTTTCATTTTTGCGTATTTTGAGTTAGCGCAGCAATCTAAATATTAAGGTCAACTGCTTTAGCCGTTTACTCGCGTGTGTATAGAACCAATCTTTTAAAAGGGGCTGCCACAAAAGCAAACTAGAGGCACTCCCTGAGAATAAACCTCAGTCAGCCAATATGTTTATTTTAAGAACAAGGGTTTTACTACCAAGACTTCCTCAGTAGCACTACCAAGTTTTTGTTACAAAAAAGTGATGTAAGACCCAAGATTTGATCCAAATCATCCACAAAATTTTATCAGCAGGAGCCACTCAGGCTACCGAGATACCATGAAAATTTCACAACGATCCCTACATAACGTTTTGAGATATTTTGTAAATGAACCAACCAAAGAACAAATACACAAACCTTTGGCGAAGGTCATAAAGTTCTAGCTTCTTCAATTGAGGTACTCAGGATGCTAGCACTTGGATTCGAACACGGAACACAGAAAGAACCAAGTTTTAAGTGCTACATCTCTATATTGCTTTCCACCTTAATGTGGTATATCTTAGATAAAGAGCAGCCCAAACATCTCTCCTTTTTTGATAGTACAGATGAGAAAGCTCTTACAGACACTGATTTAAGGAAACCGATACTAAGGAAGAAACACTGAGATCGCGTAACCGCTAAGGAACTAAGAATACAAATTATTTTGTCCAAAAAAAATCAAGAATCTGGATAATGAGAAAAACTAGAAATGTTCAATTGGACAAGCGCAGAATTTCCCGGTAATTTAAACTTACAATTAGACGTACTTCAGGTGCAAATGATCAGACAAACAATTGTGCAACTATAAATGATAGCAAACATTAACAGAACTAGCACATTTGCCTCGAAAACTGTGACAGTATAGATAATAATTGATCTCATTTGAGAATTGCAAATACGTAATGTTATCGTTTCCCCAAAAAGTACATCAATGCACAGACTTACATGGTAAAGTGGCGACCCTCTCGGGATATGTTGGAGTATCACTAACCGTCCTCGATCGTGTAGGAACTTTAGGGCGTGCAGTGAAGGATTTAGCTAGTGGTCCTAGAATAGCATAGCAAAGTGCAAAAGGAATTTGATTATGATACAAATAACCAATGACAATACGAATGGCGACTCAATAGAAGTGAAAAGGACCTAAGCTAATCTGCAGTTCATTACATCTTTTGAACTATGGTATTCCTTTACTGTCTTCGGTCTGGTTTTTTGCACATCATGTCACGTAATTAGTTCTACATTTCTTATTGAAAACGGCCGACTTGTCTCAAAGCAGTAAAAGCCTCCCAGTTGTTGAAAAAAACAAAAACAGATATGGGTCTGAAACGGAGGACATTTGCAAAGGAATTGGCAAATACTGAGTTTATTAAGACTTTATGTGCTTTCTACATCTATGTCATGTATTTCCAACCCTCTTGTTTTGAAAACACGATTCATAGCTATGGAATGTAGATTCATGGTAATTGGCAATATTTTAGTTGACATTGCTGTGCGTCAGACTTAGCAATATTAATGGAAATGAAATTTCTTTCCAAACTCAAACCACTGTGCCTTTGTTAACGTGCGAGTGACGTATATTGTTTTGAAGGCAACTGTATATATGTGTACGAGTGTCTCGGTCTCTATGCATTGTTGTATGTGCGTGCGTGTGCGTGTAGAGGAAATATAACAGAATGATAAAATCTTAACAAATGCTTAACGAAACATCAAAAAAAATCCCGTCTCTTAATATTTAGAGTTAAAAGACTGGTTACTGTCGTTATTAGTAGTAGATTAGCTTTTTCACCATGCATATGCTACATCTGATGTGACAAATAGCATGTTTTAAGTATAGTAAGAGATAAACCTATAACGTTAGTATTTGAATTCTAAAACACTTAAACGTGTACAGTCATTGTTCTGCTAGACAAGGTAGAAATCTTGTCGAGATAGTCAAGGTCAACATCATTTTGTCACGCCTGTTACACAAACTAACAAGACACTTCATCTTGATTCATCTCTGCCACTCATCATTCCCAATACTTCTGGCTCTAATTTTCAACCTCTGGGTTTCAAGCAAAACTGTTTTGTGTACGTCTTTGATCGTCTTTCGACTCTAACATGACCATAAGTGTAGTCCCAGAGAATGACGTCCCTATTAATTTCAAAGTTGGCCATGTAATAATGCGCTACAAACTTTGCCCTCCTCTCTTGGGCAAGACACATTAGAGTATCGTTAAAGAAGTGTAAAAATAAAAAGGGAATAATATGAAAATGTGTATAAAAGAATAAGGAAGCACATAAAACGAGGAAATACGAGGTAATGTTACAAAGGCATTAAAACTAGAGGTATACAGTAAAAGAACATTCTAGAATTGTCTCAGTAAGTATACATAGTTTGGTTGATGGTCTACTATCAATAAATTATACCAGTAATTGAACTTACGTTCCTTCTCCATATTGTAATAAGTGCTCGTTTCGACGCCATCACCTGGTAAACGGACTAGACAAAATAACGATACCACAAAAGGTTTCCCTAATTAAATGGTTAATCTTTCTGGCAAACATGCCATACCAAAACTTCAAAGCAAACCTATCGAATGCTATTTACACATGACAAACATTCTGAAGACTCAAAAAAAGGGTTTAGGTTCAGGAATTGACATCAGGAACGTGGAAACAGCTTTAATATAAATAAAAATAAGATAAAAATACTGATGATGATGATGATGATGATGATGATGATGATGATGATGGTAATACTTATTTTGATCATGTATTGTATTGAAGGGCGTAGCCAGAAAATTTAAATACGTGTATATCTCAGAGTTATTCTAACATCACTTTTAAAATCCAAAAATTTAGCAATGCTACATAATGTATTTCAGAACCAACAAATTAAAATCACTGCCAAAAGTCCTTGGTACACCTAACAATTTGAAAGCTCACCATTATCTCTTTAAGCTGCCCCCTTCCCCTAATTACAGTGTTGCTCTGTCTCAAGCAGTTGCAACAGCTTTGAGAAATGTTACCTTCAAATGTTGCTATCAATGTTATCTTGTATCACGCTCAACATTGTAAGAGGGGGTGAGGGCACTGAGTATTGAAAGTATGGAAAGTCACAAGGTTAATCAAGACGTTTGGCAATGATTGTAACCTAACAAGAGAACGTGAGAAAAAACCGAGCATTGACGTCTCATGCAAAACACATTATCTGCGTAAATCTTGAAGTCAGGGAAATCGAGAGACCATGCACTTATATCCTTGAAGTCCTTCAACGGAAACCCCCTCTACAAATGGTTGAATTTTCAACTTTTGATGAGAATGCCCTCCAAAATCACATTTATTCAATCAAGCTTGTAACATAAAATAGTAAACTAATGGTTTTCAGCACAACAAATCAGTAACAAAACAAATCTAACTTCATGCTTTACAGCAATGTAGTGTATTATGTTGTACTGTTGTATTGTATTTGTAGTGTATTAAGTGTAATGTAGTGTATTATGTTGTACTGTTGTATTGTATTTGTAGTGTATTAAGTGTAATGTAGTGTATTATGTTATTTCTGTATAGTGCAGTTGATTGGACCCTAACGAATTATACAATAAATCATAATCTACTAGTCATTGGCTAACGACAAAGACAAAAGCTTAAATGTACTTACGGTCATTGGACTCCTGTTTTCTCAGAGGGACTGGATCTTGTTTATTATAAGTATGCCTCATTAGATAGATTACTGCCTCTGATGGTGAATCGAATTTCAAGTGCTAAATAAGAAATTGGTGATTTATAAATGGTAAGATTACATAAGTGACTCGTAAATAACATTAGATAGCAATTAATTTGTATCCCAATGTCATGTCGTAGCAGTAAATTCCAGTCTTACTCATTCAATTCTTGAACACGTTAACGTCAAGACGACTATAGTTATCATTTTTATTTAACCTTAAGACGACTGTTACACACATCAAATATAAACCAACAAAACCAAAAATTGTCAGTGAAATGATAAAGTAAGCAATAGAGATGATATGATTATGACGTAGAGGTGACATTATTTCAGGAACCACCATCTTTTACAGTAAACTATTATCCACGCTTAACATGTGCTATGTAGTCAACCATTACAATATTTACCCAAGAAATATCAAACATTTTGGACGCAAGCAAAAATAGAGATCATTGTTATGACATAAAAAAAGTTGATGGTATTGCATCATCTTTGCCTTCCCCGGCTCCTTTGCAATAGTGACCGAGATCCGTTAACGAATGGCGGGGTGCTATGGAGACCCAATGTGAAACGACTGTAAAAATATGTCGCAAAGAGAGGGACGTGGGTGTATAACATGCACTGACATTGAAGGCTAAGCAATATACTACGATAATAGTGTTACGAACCACACTTGAAGTGAAGAAAATGGAAGTTGCAAAGAAAAATATTCTTTTCTGCAGTCGGGGAAAATCTACAATATTAGACAAAAGTTCTTAGGACACAAATCTTGGAATAAAAGCTATCTTCTTACGACCTGAGCTTGAGTCGATCCCCCATCCTACCTAAAACAACGTTGTTCTGTCCATCAGATACTTGTAGTGACGATACAATTGGATTTTTTTCTGTTTTTTATACTTTTCTCAAACTGCAACATTGTTGAGGGATAAGAGAGGGATAATGGATGCGTGGCACGTTTAAAAGATACAAAGTGTCCAAGAAATTTTCCCAGAAATTTTCCAAGAAATAAGGAGGTTAAGTAGCCGATTGAGGAAACTGGAGACAACTTGATACACGATGAGCCTAGCAGTGCGTAGCGAACTAAGCCGAGTCTTATTTTGACTAAATGACTACTATTAAGTTGAAAACACCCTGTGTAACATTCGTACAACTGGCAAAATCATCAGTATTTGTATCATATTTACCTCAGCTCCTTCAAATATAAATTTAGCATCTGATGAAATTATTTTATGATTTTTTATTTTTGCTGCGTCTCTGAAAGAAAAAGTTAGAAATTACTAGTCAACAAGTGGTGGAAACAAAACACAATATAAGCACAACTGTTATTCCTGGAAAATTAGTGTCGGAGATTTTTAATGATAAATCTGCTTAAAAGAGGGCTGAAATGTAATAGTTACCTTGTATTATCTTACTAGTAACAAGAATGAATTGAGGACCGCTTACCGTCTACCCTAGCATGTATGCTTCAGCCTCTCCTCTATCGTCAATTTTTAATATTAATATTTCTATAAGTACTTTACTGTCATATGCTTGCAAGAATGTGCTGTCGTTATCTTTTCTCTTTACCACCTTTTGCATGCCATTGGCTTTTTAACACCAAACCATTTACTGTCAATACTACCAAATGCCATAACATATATTATTATCATAATTTTTCTCGTAGAAGTGTAGGTAGGAATTCTCTTGTTTCTTACTTCAAGATATTACAGGTGAAAAGTCAAATTCAAAGTTCGTTCACACCATATAGTGTATCTATAGGTCGGCACCCATCTTAACTCCTTTTACATTTTAGTCATACATCTATGCAAGCAGAGTGAATGCTTCAATATGGTGGCCGGTTCAACTGTTAGCACTGTTTGTTTAACTTCGAAAATCGATCCCATACGCGTTAAGTGGTAAGAAAGGAAAGAATCAAGTACGATTTTTTAACAAGTTTTTAGTATAACCCTGTTGTGCATTGAAACCTACGGCCTACATGCAAAGGGAGCACTGCATCATTCTACAGCTCTGCTGTTGTTGACGGTCACAAATTGCAGAAATTTAAAACTCATGCCCATCTTGCTTCTTCTCACTTTTAAAGCAGTAATCTTCGTTTAACGATTCCTTGGCTTTTCTCGTTTGATTTCCAAATATACCTTTGCGTGACTGATTGCCTTGTTTGAGGTGGAATTATCAAAGAAAAATACCAATGAGTGGGTACTGCAAGAAGTGGAAAGAATCTGCGGGCAAGAGCTGGAGAGCTTCGTTCACATGGTCAAAAGGAGGAAACTAAAATTCTACGGGCACGAAATGAGGAAGGGAGGAACAACAAAGGCTGTAATCCAAGGAGGCATGGAGGGACACAGAAGAAGAGGAAGACATCAGAGCAATTGGCATGACAACTTAAAGGAATGCAGCGTAAAGAGCGGAGAATATCTGAATGAGAATGTGATGTATCGGGAAGAGTGGCGAACTTCTGTCGAAGACTGGGTGCACCCACAGCCGCAACGGCCACGGAGAGATGATGATGAACGCAAACCAAAATACACATACCTAAAAACAGTAACAATTCGTAATTCTGCACGTCCTATTATGTAACTTGGTCCTATACTCTGAATACATCTTTCATAGAGTCAGAATAAGGCCCTTTTTGTTGGGCTAATGGAGACATTGCTTGGTCTCTGTACACAATTACTGATATATTCACTGGCAGATCGATAATTCATAAAAAACACACCATAAAAACTTGTCACATACTTCACTGTCACAGTGTATGCTTCTCCGACCGGACAGCTGCCAGAGTCTCGTAGTAGGTAGGTGCCGACACGTTCTTTAGAAAGCATTTCAATTGCCTTTTCCCTTGAGATATCTCCATAATACCAAGGGAGATTAGTTAACCTACAGGGCAAGAGTGAGTATCACAAATGATTAAGCAGAAGTACACTACAACCAATATCTATAATAACAAAACTAAGAATATAAGGTAATAATTAAAAATATAATACGAAGAATATTTGCAGGTGTCTTTTTATCAGGATGTCGTCCTTAAAGAAAACCAAGTTAGCAGAAGAAAAAGAAAAAAGAGAGAGAAAAATGGAAAATGAAAAGGAGAAGAATAAGGAGGAAAATAAAAGTAAATAGAAGAATTGTACTCAGTTCCACTCAAACGTTGTGGAATCCAAGTTGGATAAAACGTTAAATTGATCCGCTTACAGAGGTATTTGTATCCCATGGTGCAACATAACGCACGACATCAGGTGGGTTAAGCAATCGATTGCCGTAATGCTTTACAGATCACTTCTTTATGCTGCAATGGTAACGGTATCGGCATTGTAATGAACGGTATGAGCAAAAGCTGAGCTCAATGAAACAGATATATACGCCATGCAGGGTCAAGCAATGCATAACAATTCTTGTAACATACCTCGATGGAAGGAAAACTCCATCGTAATCATTTTCATTATCAACATTGACATAACCTTCGTCAGCAACCTCTTCATCTGAGTCTTCCAAGCTAGTTCTAATGGGCACCTGTCAGATATAGGAGGAAATACGAAAGGTGTCAGGTTTACAGCCGTGAGACGCAGGTTTGAAGCTCAGGTGATCAGTCACTAAAATTATAGTTAGACTGCTAACAAATGTACGCTGTGTAAAAATGCAGCCATCAAAACTTTAAAATTATACATTCATCTCAGAGCAAAACGACTAAGTAATTCCGTAGTGCGTGATTGAGACGACTGTACTTAAATAAATAGGAAAAGGGGCGTGGCAAATAAAGAGCGGATCTTAGAAATTTGATGCCCAAGGATAGCAAGACTTAAGCAAATAGCAACCAATCTAAGACGGATTAAGTAAAGGATACGGTTGCTCGTGATCGACAGATGATTGTAATCAAAAGTCCCTTTCTGTGGAATCTAGTTTTCTAAGAGGCGCTTTGTAATAATGCATCACAAAACTTTAAAAAAGCATGTCTTTCCTGTTTCATGCTTCAAGCTTGAGCTCGCCAATCACATATCACACAAAAGTAATATTGAATCCTCATCAATAAAACCTATTATTTTCGCAAACTGTGCTAAGTTGTAGCTAACTCTTTCATAATAATGTTCTTTGAGTAATATCAGCAGACATCAGTTTCAGTAGTCTAGTTGATAGTTTGAACACAGTGCCCATTTGGTACCATTTCTTTTGTTATGTTTATTGCAGTGCAAGAGGTGACGAGACTTAGTATTTTGGGTGTCGCAAATAAGAGTGACATCGTGACATCTTGAAAAGGGTTATTTTCATGTAGACAGGAGCTTTATCATGACATGAGTCCTATGCTTTTTATGAGCTACGTTTCGAGAGATACTTCTCCCATCACCAGGCTACTAGATGTGATCAGGTACAGCTATGATATACTTTTTCAGTGCGGACGTCCGAGTTGACAGGGATCGGGATGTCCTGAGAATTGGCGCCATAGCTGTGTTGTGTTTGTTGTG
>JANTCA010004572.1:0-10157 GCA_024741275.1 Chironex yamaguchii
GTAACATAAGGAGATTTGGAGGTGTGTAACATAAGGAGGTTTGGAGGTGTGTAACATAAGGAGATTTGGAGGTGTGTAACATAAGGTGGTTTGGAGGTGTGTAACATAAAGAGATTTGGAGGTTTGTAACATAAGGAGGTTTGGAGGTGTGTAACATAAGGAGATTTGGAGGAGTGTAACATAAGGTGGTTTGGAGGCGTAAGATAAGGAGATTTGGACTTGTGTATTATAAGGAGGTTTGAAGGTGTGTAACATAAGGAGATTTGAATGTGTGTAACACAAGGAGGTTTGGAAGTGTGTAACATGAGGACCTTTGGAGGTGTGTAGACCGCTTGACCGGGATGACCTGCAACCATATGAACATAACCAAAATTCATCTCGCCAGGGCGAGCCATCCCGGTCAGGCGGGCTTGCCCACCTCATATAAACAGGCCCTGAGTCCAAAAGATAGTAAATCAAAAGTTTTCCTCCAATTCTGTAGCGAATCTGCCATTGGTTTCTTCTTAGATTCTCCCGTTCGGGAGATAAGGACGAAAAAATCTTAGAGATTTATATTCCTTTCAGAAGAAATACATAAAAGTACACGAACTACCTATGTCACGTCAGTAAACATGCTTAATCTCTGCAAAAGAATTTTATACACTGTTATCTAATGTTACTTTTATAACTTGTCAGACTTCTAATGTCACTTAAAAAAAGGCACCGACACATGACTTACATTTTAAAACCCTCAGACATCGCTTCTACCTTCTCGTTTTTACTTGACGGCCAGTGCTCAAATATACTGTACTGTACAAACGTATTCTAAAGTGATAAAGCCTTAACTATATACAGAACCGACAATCTCTGCAAATCAAGTAACAAATTGATTATGGATAAATCACGACAGCAAAGTAGTAAGTAAACAGGAGATGCCGTTCGTGAAAAAAGCTTCTATACTCTCCATGGTGCAATGACTATCAAAATACAACACTTATTATTTTAGTGTCCATCGCATCACATGAAAGCAGAAATAGGCAAAATGCAAGGTACGCAAAACAGGACCAATTAAGAGTCAAATAACCGACGTTGCCTAAACGTGGAAAAACAAACTCAAATTTCCTGCCAAAACTTTTAGAAACATTGCTTTTACTCACGCTGAAAAACAAGAAACCTTACCTGCGAGATACATTGCAGTTTCCAGTTCTTCGCGTAATATCCCAAGGACTTTCTTTACGCCCTCATAGCCCTAAGGAATAAAATCAAACGTTGTTCGCAAATACGTACTTCAAAGTATTCATTGGCTACATAAAAGGATATGCAGTGTCGTACACACAAAATGAATCAAACTAATTCGGCTTTAACCTGCGAACCCACGGTTCCCAAATTACTTAGTTCTCCAACAGTCTTTTAACGATGCACCCACGTATGTTCGAAATGTACTCCCTTCCTTTTTGTAGCAACTACCCACTATACAATTTAAAGCAAACCAAATTGTTCCCCTCCCTCCTTGTCGATGTGACCTATTGATAACAAAACTGTTCGGGTCTAGAGTTACAATTGGTAAACTAAAAGACAGCACGCGTAGCAGCGAACTTATACAAAGATCATGTATGAACATAGTTTTTTAACCGAAGATAAAATCGAAACATCAAAGAATGGCGTAGTTTTGAGTTATGTATATATTTATATATAGCTACTTTTTCTTCAAGGCAAAGGTGACGCTACTTCCGATTTTCGAGAAAAGGACTTATATGGCTTTAAATCTACTACATGCCCATCACAAATCAATGAATTACGGAATTTTGAATACACTGGAGCATACTCCGACATGTGTCCCCTTACAGAGGTGGAAGAGGCCGTTGCCACCATTGCCTTGAAGAGAAAGTAGCTATTGCGAAAGCAAACAAAGAGACTTTACTTAACAAACGTACCGAGCTTGTACCCAAGTGCCGTCACGGGAATACGTTTCTTGTTAGTAAAATCGCAAAGCCCGGTGTTAGAGTTGTTTTCATGCTTTTTTAAAATGTGTTTGTTGTGATTATTGATGATTTGTTTGACGTTGTTCATGCAACTGTAGCTGATTTTGACGGTGTTGCGCTTGAAGATTATATGTAGCTTATGGTTCTTATGGAAATGTTTGCCAACGAGGTTGAGGAATTTGCGTCCGATGTTGGAATTGATATTTTTGCTAAATGGAGGGTTGTACCAGGGTTGTATGTTGTTACGTTGTCTGTTTCTTCGTCTGTTGGTCGTGGGTGGTTCGTAGTCTAGTTTGTATTTGTTTCCGCTTTCGTTTAAAGCTTTTTGGTATAAAGGGGCCGCTTGGTTGAAGGATGGTTCGTCAGACGATAGGCATGAAAGTCGTTTGTAAATGCTGGCGGGTAGGTTTTTTATTGTGGTATGTAGGTGGTTACTTTCGTAGTGCATATATGCAATGTAGGTTAGTGCCAAGTTTAGTGTAGGGTTGGTGAGTGGCGTTGTTTAAGTTGAAGGTTACGTCCAGGAAGTTCGCTATGTTTGTGATTCGTAGTCCGTTATTGTGAAAGATGCGGCAAATATTTTTTGCTTAGTGTTCTCTATTTCTCTCGGTTGGGCGTTTGATATGGTTAGTCCATCGTCTCTGTACAGTCCTACGTCGATGTTAAGTTGTTGCAATTGGGCGAGCAGGAAGTTTCCTACGAGCTCACAAGTTTCCGCTCCGTCACAATTCTTGAGAGAACCTGAAGAATTTCGTGAAGGATTGCCAACATTCACCAATAGTGTAAAAAATTATACATGAATAAAAATAAACCATTCTTCTTATACTGTGGTTTGTGAGACCTTTTAAACTAGACTGAAATAAAAAGCTCTAAATTTTAACGTAAAACGTATCTTTAACAATGTTAAAGTGGATAGAAAAATGACATTATATCTTACGCCTGCAGCTAAGCCCCATATAATTGGTCTTCCAACAAACACAGCTTTTGCACCTAGAGCCAGTGCCTTAAATACATCTGTTCCGGTACGCACACCACCATCAAGATACACATCCACTCGACCATTCACACCTCTGATGACTTCCGGGAGTGCTTCAATCTATGAACAGGAAGGAAACAGAACAATAATGGGATATATTAATAAACATCGATACAATTTACACATTGTTGTGCCTAGTTACTTAGGTCTATCATACGTTTCTACAGTTTGCTTGATATAACACATGACCTGATACACGCAAGTCCATTTTTGGCTTAGAATTTCATAATTGGGTATGTTTGACCCTTATCTAATCCCATGTTAACGATCATGTCTTAGGAACAAGCTGTTAAAAGCCTAACTTCCTTACCGGATTAGAGATTATTAACTAATTACAAGGCTATGTCTTACAATTCCACTCCTGAGAATCTATGAAACTGGCCAGTACTACTGCAACTGAGCACACATACCTGCTTTTTCGCTAATCGGCTGTTATGTAGTGAGTTAATTGGCAAGCAAAATTACAAAATTTCTAACTCGCAAACTTATCTGTTTTAATAAAGCACAAATACGCTTGCAAAACTCAATAAAACATGGGTTTCGGTATCGAAGTCTACGCACCAATTGTAAGTTATGACTAGAGTAAGCAGTGCCGTGCAGGTCAGTTACCTCATGTGATTACACTACGCTTCCTTTAACCTTAAGCAGGTGACCATAGTCACACTTAGTATCAAATTTCTGCATCTAGATTTCCAGCTGCGACATTTTGATTCAAAACCCATTTCGGATAGCTTAAACAACCACCGCAAAGGCTTACCATCCAAATAGTTTTACATAAAATTCAGTTTCTCTCCTTGTGTTACCCGATTACCTGCTCTGCATGCGTAACGTAGTGAGTTTGACTCCCCACTTGACCAAACCAAAGGCTTGTACATTTGTGCTGTCCTGCGTAAGTACGTCGCGGTAACGATAAAGACACGGACAATAAATAAACAGTGCTACTGTTATGGCATTTACTTTGCATACTTGTGATCAAAGGAATATCAAAACGGCGATAGGCACTGTCATATACAACAGAATACTTAAACTCGTCTTATGCCTCGTATACACTACTTATGACGATTTGCGAACAGCAAAATGAATACGTTGTGGCGTCAGCTACGTGCGTATTGAAGACCCACACCATGGTCGGAAAAATATTATTCCCTACATTCTGAACCAAAGTGATTAACCTTATCTCCATATGTTTTACCTTCTAATGAAACTTTTACAAAACCGTATTATCAACTCACAAGGCACAAACGAGAGCAACAGGACTGACTGCCAGTGGCTTCTAATAAACGTTTGGATCTACCTGCCGCTTCGCACCTTCGTCCAAAACGGCAAGAATGGATACATCACCATAATAGAGCCTTAAAAGAGGTTTGTTTAGCATTTGTACTTTTGAAGGCAAATTGTTTCAAACAGGAAAGAAAATGACGATGACTTCTTACCGAGGTTACTCCCCCATCCAACTGTCTGCCTCCATGATTCGATACAAAAATTGCATCGGCACCGTACTGGATAGCTGTCTCTGCGTCTTCTTTTGTAAGTATCCCCTTTACAACAACCGGCAGAGTCGTATGGCGTTTAATGAATGCAAGATATTCCCAGTCGGCAAATGGCTCCAATGCTACACCTCCATACGAGGCTTTGGCCCGGTCTGTAGTTGCAATATTTTCTTCAAGTTTGCTTACATATTTCTCAAACAGTGGTAATTTTATATGGCTAGGAAGATAAAATCTATTCCTTAAATCACTGATTCTTTTACCGACGACAGGGGCATCCACGGTCAACAAAATCGCCTTGCATCCAACATCACGAGCTTGTTTAAGAAGATCAAGAACCATTGTCCGATTACGATAAACGTTCATCTGAAACCATAAGGGTGCAGTTGAGCAACATTGCTTAACAGCTGACAGTTCAGTTGTTGACCATCCACTTAGCCCCATGCAAGTTGAAAAATGCTCCGCTGCTGCAAAGCAGAAAATTAAATTTTTTTTGAATATCAAAGGCGGCTTTCAATCACTAATTTCTGAATGGCAACTTCAGTCTAACTAATGACCCACCTAGTCGAGAAATGACGGCTGTTTTCCCCACATTTTTGTTCTCCTCTTCGTCCCACACTTTCACCTCCCAGCAAGATGCTACAATTGTGGTCTAGGTTGTCGTTATTGAAATAAAACATGACCAGTTACGCAAATTATGAAAAAAGGTACATAAGATTTAGGTAAAACTTTTAATGTGATAATGTTTGGGTGACCATCTGAGGTTTTTTATGACACTAAAAGGGTAATAGGAGACACCACACCTTCACATGCTTTAGTTTTCAAATAATCAAGCAGGAGAAATAAACATCACTGCCTTTGAACATTACTTACAATCACCAATGAGTGTTTCACAGTTAAATAAAATACCTTTTTTGCTTACGTTTGTAGAAACTGGTATTTTCAGGCTTCCTCTCGCAGGAACGATTGAAAACAAAACAAGTACTAAAAGCATATGCTTTGCATACTGCACATTTGTGAATTCGTCAGCAACTGACACGAGCGCTTATCAGACAATTTCTGCTCTCAAACTCACTCTCTTAAGAGTATACTTACAAAACATAATCAAGTCAGAGGCGACAGAAAATCATGACAAGATTACGTAGAGTACGCAGTGTATATCCTATTTTTCAGCTGAGAAACAAGGATTGCGATAAAATTTTCTAAAATCTCATTAGAGTCGGTTAGAGCAATTTTGAACACAAAGGTAACCCTGAGAACGGGCTAAACCTGCCCTGGGTATACTACCTGTTTGAGATCTGTATCTGTTTCTGTATACTGTGACTCGTAATTAACTTACATTTGGGACGTTAGGAATCATTCAATGACCTACATAACAGATAAAATTATTAAAAAGGCCGTCAGTGGACAGGTTTATAAAGAGATCGTGGCGGGACTTTAACGGTGATGCTAAAATTGTAACACTTGCACTGGGGCATACTGCCTTAGCATTTCAATGTAATGTTTTTTGGAATAAAACCTACTTGGAGTAATAAATTTAAAATTCGACATTTTAATGTTTTCAAAGCACCACTATCAACAGTGATATGTAAACACAGCTAAAATACATGACTTTACAATGCAGATGAAAATAATCATCTCAGGCTATATCGTTTATACATATTATTTCACAAGGGAACAAAACAAACAACTTCGCACAGATTTAATAAATTTGCACATATTGGCTTGTGGTTACAAATTCAAACAAATTTACAACCCAGTTACTCTATTTATGATACGCAAATACTCTATAAAGAGCTAAGGAATTTTGCCATTAACGTCAGCTTTATAGTAAATGTAAATAGAGGATGATTTCCACCGCAGGCGCATGCAAGTATACCCAAGTATACCCAACACAAACTGCGTCGTTTAGGTTACAACTACTTACTCACGACCTACATTCAATTTGAGATGCATTGATTAAAGACTTCGTAATGAAATCAAGAAAAATTATTTTGTAACACAAATTATAGCAAGCATATTGACATCATGATTGTTCAACAGTAACTTTGTCAATAACCGTTCTGACCTCATCATTGACCTGAAATTTGCTGTTAACTTTTCCCGGAAAAGTGATGTGTTACTGCCTGTATGCAACGTCACGAATATAGATGTACAATATCCGGCAAGTGCCAGGATTTTGTGGCAAACAGGAAACAAGAGAACATACCAATGAATCCTGATAAATAACATTTATACTATACATTTTCGCCTCTGCAAACGAATGCTCTGTGCTTTGTACCCTGGTAAAGAGTCAAACCGTATGTCTTAATACAAACTTGCACGTAAATCCTATTTTTGTCTGAAATATCACCACACAACTGGTTTACTGGGTGAGAAAATACCATTAACATGTAAAACGTAAAGACAACACATATGAATCATACCTCTTGCTGTGCCTATTTCTCCATCTTCATGCGCTAGTTTTTGGTATGCAGAGGGTGAAATGCATATTGGCATACCTATTGAATGTCCTAATACGTCAGTGGTCATATCAACGTCCTTTGTGCACCGAAGCCTGCGTGGTCTTATCTTTAATCTGTAAGGTCCAGAGAAAACAACGAAAACAATGCCAATAAATAAAACAACGAAAACAATGCAAATAAATATAGAGTTTAGGAAAGAGCAAATATGGGAAAAGATTGCGAAACACAAAATGATTATCAATCAACTTAAACAACAGCTTAACTAAGCAATTCGACATATACTTCATCAACTGCAATTTGTGCTATGATGTAAAAGTCTCATTTTCGGCGTGTCCGCCCTCGGAGATAAAATGTTGCATACTTTTAACTAAGAATTGCTTTAAATGGATCTCTCTTTGAAATGCAATTAGTCTATAAAAAATACTATTGTTCTGGCGTCAAAAACAATTGACTTTCATTGATACCATGTGGTCACCTGATACCAAACACTCCTACTGGGGTCTCCCTCGTACCTGGAGGTCATTACACAAACATGTCTTTTTAACAGTTGAATGTTCATATTATTTTTAATCAATATCAAGAGTTCAGTTACTATATTAGTATCATATTTTGCAGACTTAAATATTATTGCTAAAACGCATATCTTCGTAGAGAGAACGGGTTCCAAATGCAAAAAAGTCAAGCAAAAATGTTAATAAGAGAATTATACCTGTAAAGACACGAAAGCACGTACCTCTTAAAGGCATCGATATTTTCTTTAAGCGTACATTCATCATTTGCTCCTGAATTATAAAAGTCTTTAAAAGTCTTAGGCAAGTACTTTTCAGCATAACTTTCAAAGTCTTTAACACAGACCAATCTTTCCAAGTCAAACATATTTACGTTGTGATGACACTAGAAGCAAAATGGTAACAGAGCTCCAACAATTATTTTAATGGCATAAAAAGGACAGAAATCAGTAATATACGATAACATCTTAACCATTTATTTCAATGGCATAAAAAGGACAGAAATCAGTAATATATAATAATATCTTAACCATTTATTTTAATGGCATAAAAAGGACAGAAATCAGTAATATATGATAACATCACAAAGGCATAAAAAGGACAGAAATCAGTAACATATAATAACATCTTAACTATTTATTTTAATGGCATAATAAGGACAGAAATCAGTAATAGATGATAACATCATAACCATTTATTTCAATGGCATAAAAAGGACAGAAATCAGTAACATCATAACCATTTATTTCAATGGCATAAAAAGGACAGAAATCAGTAACATCTTAACCATTTATTTCACCAGGTTACCTTTTGACGACTTACCGAATACACTTAACTGACCGTATTCTCTTTTCAAGAAATAGAATGCCATCCAGTAATTGTTAAAGTTAACTGATTTAACAGTTGCTACAAACAACTAGACTTTGATATCCCTTTCCAAAATGCATATGCATGAATAGTATTATACGTTTGATGCACTTCTGCTTTACCATGAAATTTAAACTAGTCAATTCAAATATAAATGTTTGATAACGTAACATATAAGCCTTTCGGGGCAGCCGATCATTTGACTGAAGTTGCTAAAATTTAGAGCGGGTCATTGTTGAAATGTAGCCGGTCATGACCAGTGGCCGGCAGTTATTTTGACCCCTGAGTTAGTGCTACCTATAATAAATGCATTTCCTTTCTCCTCTAGCACGTCATTGCATCTCTCATGGACGTTTTATACGACAAGAAAAATTGAAGTGCTTTCCTATGGCTACATGTAGCTATGAACTAAAGAATCTCGCGGTCAAAATTGTATCTTTTGGAAGTCAAAAACGTTGCATGATTCACAAGTAAAAGCTTGACAATGCGGACTGTACTCGGTACATTAGCTCATCTATAGTTTTTGACAAACCTTTTAAAAACTTACTGATATCTCTAAAATGGTTTGTGTCATGACCTGTGATGGTGCAGACAACGCTGATTTCAAGCGGTTATATTAACTTGTCTCCATACAATGTTAGTCTCCTCTATCTCCTTGCTCCCGTCTGAATGAAGGTGAATGAAGTGTTTTTAATAACTATGACGTAAGACATAAAATAAATTTAAAGCTTGGCTGGTTAAAACGAAGTTTGATCCAGTTTATCTTCACATCTAGAATCTAAACTAGATACCGAGGTGACATCCTTTTGGTGAGGCAAGTATGCTTTACCCCTATCTAAATCTTCCTCTATATCAAAATATTCGGTTAAACTCTTGTAAATGGGGTTTATTCCTTTTCTTGGTAGTAAAGTGTCATTTACAAAATCATACTCAGAAGATTTCCAGGGAGTACTTTCAAGGAACAATTTTCCATTTTTTGTATTTTCATACGTCATTTGAGTCTTCTCTGCCGATTTTTACCTCAAAATTCGACGTCCTTTTTCTGTCATGTTTTTTCAAAGGTTGTCCGGCAAAAAGTAAAAATTATGAGCCAGATTAAGGCCATAGTAAAAACATAGTTCAGTCATTTGCCTTTGGCACCCAATTACTCTCCATCAAACCTTTCTACCTTAATCCTCAGCTAAGTTAACACTCCATAAATCATACAATAATTGTCTTTCAGGCTTACTGTTCTAAAAGCGGTTTGCGCCTACTGACCAATGAGTAACACACAACATAGAAAATAATTCTGTTTTTTCAAATCAATCACCATTTTCTCTAATAAACGTTTGTGGTAAAAACCAACCTCTAACACCTACTGATAAGAGCTGTAATCTGCAAACTCTTTTAGAATTTAAAGAATTGCTCTCAATCTTGCAACTATCGTATTTACTACTTCAAATTGCCATGTCCATCGTATAGCAAAACAGCTGACCTTAAAGGTCCATTTGAATACTATTTTGTATGGGTATACAGGAATGCAGAGATTATGATAGATACAAACTAAGAATCGACTATAAACAGTGAGTCTTTGTTTACACAAAAAGGATGCAACATCTTTTAGTTTTCTTTAAAAATTTCCTCGTCTTTTGAGGGTCTTTTTCACCGTTTGACAAAATTTTTGAACTATTTTGTATGTACTGATTTGCTGCTATCTGAATAACCTTCCTAATAAACTACCTATAATTGAGGTAGCAATAACTGACACTGATGAATGTTGATTCAAAAACACAACTAAATTGACCCGCTTAACGATGACAATTTATTATACGAGTGTCTCCCACGAGTTTACG
>JANTCA010004573.1:0-10157 GCA_024741275.1 Chironex yamaguchii
CACATTTTCAAATTGTTTCCACGGTCTGATTTATAAGATCCTTGTAAAATGCAAACGTCTTCATGTGCGGTGGTTCTGGTACGCTCAGTTATTACGAACTCTTTAATCTAGTTTCGACTGGATGTAATTTTTATGAATAGCTTTTTACAGGATTGGACTAAGCACATCTTGGACTGGACGTCTCACAGCTAGAAACGAATACATCACTATCTTCAATTTTTTCTGGTAATTTTGTCAGTAGTTTAAGCAGTAAGTGGGCTGTTCCAAGCTATTCTAGCTGCCATTTCTCACAGAGATTGAGAGCTCAGGCATCAAAATGGAAACTGTTTAGCAGTTGTACCTTGTTAGTTTAGAGTCTCTAGCTGATTGCAGCACTCAAAGTTTAACTTTGTAGCTGTTGCATGCAAAGTAAGTGCGAAGGCAATAAAGGCATTACACTTGAGTGGACGTATAATTATCCCGTATAGTCCTGTTGATGTACAAACATAGACTTAGTTCCCATGAGAGTTACAGTTATATTGGACAAGTGGTTAAGTATTTGGTCAACAGTCTAGAGAGGTCATACAGAGGAATAACCTCCGTCCTCCTGAAATCTAGAGATACGAGCACATGCCACGCGTGTCAAGGATGTACTACTTCGATTACTTAAATCTTATGTTGCAAAGTCAAATTGTATCGTATTATAAATTTAAGCATTCTTGGCCGTAATTTCTTTCTTTGGGTGGCAATATAAGATGTTTGCTTTTGTACATTAAAAGAGGTGATAAGCTTTGTCTCCTCCTGAATCATGTATCCTTTTGAAAGGTTAATCGTGAGACTTCTAATAAAATTCTGTCAAGCAAGTTAATTAAAATATTTCTCTGACGAACATTTCCCATTTTTCCTCATTGGAGTCTCGAATTACCTCTATCCCGTCTTCATGACGCTGGAACGTAGCCATGTATTTACAAATGGTCATGAAAATATCCATAGCCGTTACTATTGGTTCCCCGAAATATTGTTAACATTTGCCATGGTAAAATTACGTTAAGGACAAGCCCCTTTTATCAGTAACAAACAATTTGAACATACCTTCATTTGGAAATTCAGGGTACTGCTTATTCTTTAGATATGGCTCCTGTAAAAGCCATTTAACTACTAGTTGAGCTTAAATAACCTGACGCAAAGGTTACCGCAAGCATTCGAAACTGTCTTAAGCCGTGATTTTGCTCTTATCAACAGCAAAGACTTTGTATGCGTTCCCAATTATGACATAAAAACATTGCTACTACACAAAATGATAACGGTAGTTTTAACACAATTAACTTTGAGCTAAAAGAAGTATAAATTCGGATCTGTTAAATCCAGCAATAAACAAGCATATAAATTGTACTCACCATCCTTCGCTGGTCAAAATGGGAGACATGGCAATTGAGTGTCCTCTTGTAATCTTCAGACTTAGTGTATGAAGCTCAGATTTAACTTCAACCGCCGACTTCGTTCGTGATAAAGAGCTCAACCTTCTCTTCCCTCCCTTTTTTGTCCTACGTTGTTCGAGCAGAACGTGGGTGATTACTCACGTCTGAAGAGAAAAGAGAGAAGAGACTTATCTCCCGTAGCATTCAAAGCAAGTCATAAATTCGTTACATTTTCTTGGATGCCATTCCACAGTAACCAAGCTAGCTGAATAAATGTTCTCAACAAGTTAGAACACACTTGAACTGAAAGGTTTTAACACTGTTGTCATAGTCCTCATATCTTCTCATACAAGCATATAATTGCACAATATACTGATTGTTTTACCGCGTAAACAGTAGTCGAGAAATAGCAACGTATAGGACTTTGTGGGATAGAAACAAAAACTTTATGAGACCTCAATTACAGTAAAATATCCAATGGACATTTGTGAATATTAATCGTCTTTACATTGGTACAGTAGTTCTCTTCGTAGGGGGACTGGTCAAGACTTCTTAATCACGCTTCGCGTACTGTCCTCTAAACATCTTCGTGAGATATATTCCTCAATTTGTTTACTTCAGCGTAATGGCATTGGAAAACATTTACTAGGAGTTTGAGCGTGGCAGAGATACAAAGGTGTTTCAAGTAGGATAGGTAATGGTGAACATAAAGCAGCAGGGAATTAGTTGAATTAAGCGAATTGTTGCAAATGAGGGAGAAAAGCTCAGGCTCCTTACAAGACATGAGCGAAATCATAATAAGCATATCCAGAGCAAAGAGATGCATATCCAGAGCAAAGAGATGCGTATCCAGAGCAAAGAGAGGCATATCCAGAGCAAAGAGAGGCAACGTTTTTCAAAATGGAAGGTTGGTAAATATATGCCTTTACAAGTTTATGAGCAAGAGCTGATTCGCGCCTTCTGTGTGTGTTGGACGTGCAAGTTGAAAAGGAGAGAAAGGATAGTGTTATGGAGGGAGAACCCAGGAATTATTCTGTTTAAATACAGACAACGGGCCTGATAAAAGGAAAATCGAGAGAACTGCAGAACCATAAATTGGCAGAAAAATCGAATTAAAGAGGATAAACAAAGAAAATGTATGAAAATGGACCAGGCAAAACTTTGTAAACGAAAATCCAGAGAGCAGAAGACCTGCCTGGTCATCTGAGACCCAACAGGGGAGGTAATCTTAACGGAAAAACGTAGGAACAAACACGAAATTTCCAACTGACAAATTTTCCAATCATGATGTAAAACAATTTCTACATAGGATGTAACCAATAATCAAAGATCATTTCCTGATAGAAAAGTCAACCAAGCAAAGGGAGTTTGCCTAATTCATAACGTAATTTGAGACCTCTTTAGTCCAGTCAGAACAGATTTTTAAAAAATATCATACTGATTAGAAGTTAACCAATGATTTTTAAATTTATCAAAATCCCATGAAAATATTGTTTATTATACCGCTTAGAAATAACTTCCGTATAATTTAATGTTGAAGATTAGTCCCGACTGAAGAGCTTTCAAGGCATTTTGCGATCCCACATTCTGGACATTAAATACATTAACAATCAGTTATTAACCTCACTTGCGTCCATTGAGTATGGATTTGGCTGTTGCTACATCGATTGCCGAGACAGTATCTTTAATGCAATCCAAATGCCAAGTATCCATCTTTACAAAGACACAAATCAACTTGCAAAATTAGACTAATACGAAAGAAATCAATCACTACAGAAGGCAGTAACAAAATGTTAATTTACCTGAACTTGAAGAGTAGCTAGTTCTTTTACTAGCCTGAATGCACTAAAGTAAGCCATGTCACCAGCTGAAACTGCACCTTGGGCGGAGTTGCAGACAAAAACACTATGCTTACTTGCTTCGCATTTCGCAACACGATTAACAAGCACAAAAGGATATGACGGGGATAATTTTGACGTAACACCTCGCTATCACTCCATTACAGAGCAGAAAAAATGCTGATTTAAAGTAGAGCAGAATATCAATTTCATGTAATTTGGCAATTGAAGTGGTGTTTTTTGATATGTCATTATCATCAACAACAGGATTATAGATCAACGACACTTTGAAGCTTGTGGATGTCATGACAACAAGCAACTCATAGCAAAATTGCTGACTGAACGAAGCAGCAACAACAGCAAAGTAGTGTTTGTATCTTCGATCTTCCGCCTATTGTTTACCAGGTGTTTATGTTGTTTTATCGTTAATGTTGACATAGCGTGATGCTGAAGTAAACGGACACGCTTAATTGAATAATTAAATCCTCCTTTAAAATCACATGGATGTAATTAATAACTTCCAATTTCTAAATCTTATTTGCATTATTTATGCAATTGAGAACACCGGTAGATTACAGTTAGACAGTTTGGGTAACTCCAAGATTGGTCTTTTAACTGTGTTCTTGCTACGGCCCATAAAGAGTGTGGAACAAGCTGATTTTCAAGTAATTGAATGCGACATGCCAGTGACAAACATGCCAGTTGATAATAAATCAAGGTCGACTAGTATATCTAAAGTATTTGTATTTGAACATGTACGTCTTCAGTCTTCTCTTCCTTTCACTACTTAGTAGTTTCTGCACTAATTATATGACGTCATGAAATAAATCAAGTTAGAAGGAAAGACAGAATTCAAGTGAAACAAGTAAGACTGAGGTTTTAGATGGAGAATTTAGAATGGAATCAACCATAGATAGGATAACAGTAGCATCGTTCTCATCAAATTCTAATAATTTAGATGCAAAACATGGATTTATACCGTACCATTATAAAAATGCACTTTTCGTAAACATACTTGGACTACAGTGTTCCCCGTCTGTTTCTTAAAATCGCTACTATTTACACCAAAGTCATCGAACGTAGAGTAAGTCAGTAATTCTTATAAACTGCTGATCGAAGAAAAGAGCTCACACCATTCTAAAGACTTTTTAAAATGAATATGCCAGTAGAAAGGTCAGTACTATCGAAAGGGGGACGTAGCCGGGGTAGTTACAAGGGGACCCGAAGCCACAAGGGGCCAGAGAAAAAGAAGACATGAAGTTAGTCTTGATTTGTTATGCTGAAAACCCTTAGTTTACGACAAGGATTATAAGGATTCAGACAAGTGAAGTGAACATAATACATAATAGTTGAAGGAACTCTTTTAATAGTTGTGTACTTTTTATGGATCCCCAACTATTTTGCACTCCCAACAAGAAGATGCTAAGACTTTTTCTCCTCAAAACACAAAATCAGTTTGTTAAAGTGTACCTAAAACTCACTTTTAAATACAGTAAATGTTCCATTTTCAAATAAAGCACACTTTTAAGTCTCAATATGATCATAATGACTTCAGTTATCCTCTGAAAACACACACAACTTGCCCTAAGCTGTTTCGTGACATTGAATTAGTCATACGTGTAAGGCCTTCAAACGATTAAGGTTTTAACGCCTAAGCTACTTAATACACTCCGTTCTCCTCCATCGATAGGCATAGCCTACATTTTGCATAATTAAATGTAGCTTGCTCTTGAAGATACGTCACTGAGAAAGAAAATTAGTTTTTTTATCCATAAAATGTGTAAAAGGACAAATCTCAAGGATTATATGTTTTATCAACATGAAACAAAAGCTGACATTAAACCTACGTGCTTTATTAGCAAAACCATGTAAGTGGAAATGTGTGTATGACTAGCATGATTGTACAGTTAAAAGATATGCTGTACATTTATCAATTACGTGTGCTGTCTGTTTGTCTACATGTTCCCTAAGGTATCCTATTAAGCCTTGCAAATTAATGCTTATACCCGATTTAGATACCTTAACTGATTCGTTCATACCTGAAATTGGATATCCACATCTTTCCTTACAACTAATCCATTATTCTGTATGGAGTATAAAAAATGCAATATCTGTTGTCCGATAATAATAATAATAATATTTCTAAATATTTAATTATAATATACAGAGAATCTATTTTTACAAATCAAAGCTTATTTGGAGACGCCCACGTCCTTTGCGTATATGTGGCAACACGTTTGGTGCAAAGCCACCCCATTTTGTACGGCAAATGCCTGTCTACACGCATCTTGACTGCAATGTCTTGCGGCTTGTCGCAAGTGTAAAATTTCCACAACAACAGCGTACGTGTTCATGTGATGCCTTAAGGACTTAGGGTTATGCTGTTAAACTAAAAACCATTATTGTTAGTTCGTATAGCTATGTCAATAGCCGCAGCAACATCTTGCAGAAGTTTTACTTTACTCCCAGGAATTTCTGAATTCCAATCAAGACCTGAGGATACAGAAGCTGTACAAAATGCTTCCATGTTTGGCACTCAGGACCTGTATGATAGATTACGCCAGTAGATCACAGTGATTATTATGGGCCAGCCCCCTAGTTTAGTTTTTACTTTGCTTGCATAGCTGTGTGGCCCAAAAACTAAGGAAACTGACATGGGTACCTAATCAAAGGTAGCCCAACTTTGACTTGTTCCCTCAAAAACCATTGGTTAGTATCAAGATATCACTTTGGTCCACCTTCTGGCCACCATTTGTCATTCGATACCAGTTTCGATTTCCGTCTCCAAGAAATCAGTGAAAGAGACTGTCATGCTCATAAGTTGTGGTGCTCACAGCGTACACCAGATCTAATCAGTTTATTCACAATTCACAACATAGGCGTTCAAGATCCTGTTACATGTGCCACGCTGTAATGAACTACGGTTATTCCCAACTAACTCGAAATCGCACAAACTCAAGACAAAACGTTCGCTAAGCGGAGTGTCCACTTAACTGGGACTCAGTGTTAGACGCCCCGGTGCTCATACTCATACCTCAATGTGTCTGTTCTAAACACAGGACCACCCTGTCGACTTCTATGGAATAAATGCTCAGTGTTTTTAAGTCATTGATAATGCATTTGTACATCATGTACAAGAAAAGTTTTAACCTCTATTTTAACAGACCAATTGAACATTATAATTATTCTAACTGCCTAATTGGTAAAAATTACCTTGCTCGCTTGGCCAAGATATGCAAAAGAATGGAGTGGAATAGACACGATAAATATTTGTGATGGTCTGGAAACTTATGACGAGGAAGTATGACGCTTTTGAGTCCAAATGGCTACCTAAGATCTAGAATAATACGTGTCAAATAAGTGCGTCAGAAAAATATCCAAAGAAATCTCCTTGTTAATCTCAATCTAAAGTCACCTCTGCAAGCTGGAACATGTATGAGGGCTCCACGGTACATGACCTTGCAGAACATGCCATTAAATGCAAATATGTTGGATAAATAAAGATAGGTTGACTCAAGATAAATGGGTGATCTCTTAGTTTTAAAAATGAGATCTTCTCTTGGCTATAAAGAAGGAAAATAAATTGCAGAAGATTTAACATTTAGGCATTGTCGATTTAGTCAATGAAAACTAGTTTGGTGCTAAAATTGTTTGTACATGCATATATCTGCATTTCATCGCGCTTACACAGATGATTTTCTTCCTACCATACGTGGATAGAAGGGGGCGGCTGGGGGGGAGGTAGGTTAACAGAATTTTTCTGACATTTTAAGTGTCCCTGTTGGCAACCATAGTATGTATCTTACAGATTCCACCTTGGTAATCTGGCCCACTACTCATGTAAGCGCGTGGTAGTCTAGCGAACCCATTGTCGCAAACCTTAAGATACCAATGATCTTGAAAACACAAACTCAATTATAACTCGTAGTAAATAAAAGAAAGTGTTTCGATGCTGTAAGCACCCGAACACACTACTCCTTGAACCAAGCCGTCGAGTCTCCTACGAACGTTTAGACATGGACTGCCTACTCTCTGCCACAACAAGTAAGGCTCAACACTTCTACCTTTATGTTTACAGAGCAACGTAATGGACATGTGTTGGTCCAGGAGATTACAACACGACGTAAAGACGCCGTCTGTCAATACGAAAAAATTGATAGGTTGACGTCAATTACTGTGGTGGTCCGAATCATGGCGCTGTCAATGCTCACGACTTTCCACCACAGAAACGAGTTTTGAATTTTAGAAAAAATTCAGTATGGGAGGTGTAGCATTTCTAAGCTAAAAGCAACAGCTGCAGCAAAACCCTAATTAATTTCATTTTGTTTGGTCGAATGCCAAAACAGAAATGTTTTTAGAAGTCAAGGAACGTGTTCAGAAATGTACTTATATAAACATTTCGGAGTTAATGGGCCTACTTAAAAGAACGGGATTTTTCATCATGATAACAACCAAAGCACTATATGAGCAGAAACATAGAAAACTACCAGAAGTAACCATAAAAAGCCGTTATATTAGCAGCTGAGGAAAGATATTTCTCTGGGGTAGAAAATCTTTCAATTGACAGTAAGAGGTCGTTTCAAAACGTCCCAAATTATAAATTTTGAAATCATAATTAAGATATCTAAAGAATCGCGTTTTCATACAAAACTTCGCTGGGTGGCCATGAGCGGTGACTGTCTTAAAACAACAGCATGGCTTACGAAAGATATAACGAGTGATAAAGTAAGAAAGAAAATTTTAATGACAGCAGAATAAACGACAATAAAACAAAAATCTCCCTCAGTATGATATACTAGGTAACTAAATTTGTTATGTTAACGTTAATATATGACAACATCGTATCTACAAATGTACAGATTAGTCTTTTATGCAAATGTTTTGACGACCACACAAGAAAATTGTTGGCTATAATATGCCAAGCTAACAGTAAACAAATCCGACAGTCATCACCATCAACAACACCAACGTAGCCTTCCTACACAAGTACTGAATAATTAATGGTGGGTATTGAACTAAACCAAATACAGTTTTAAGCCCCTAATGATAAGGAAACTATGACAGCAATTATGATAATAGAAAAGTACAAAATGCAAAATAGAAAGCATAAAACTAAATCCCTAATTTTTTAAGAGCTTTCAAAACGATGTTTGTGTCTTGTGTGAAGCGTGGCAATGAAGAATATACTTTGATTGCATGCATTAACATAAATGCTCACTGTAGCTCTTTTACTGTAGTCGTTTGTAACCGCTTGAGTATGTATTTGCAATTACAGGATGGGAACTAGCTTTTCAGGGGATGAACTAACATAAAACGTTTAAAGACATTGCAACTGAAGAGCCGGATGGATCATTAGATGGACCAGACGCTACATTTCTTTACAGAAGCTGAAACAATAAATGATAATGATAATAATATCATCAAAGAAAACATAGATAATTTCCAGATGATGAAGAGAGGAATTCTCAGTAAATCAAGCAAAAGTGTTATACCAACGCTCTTCTATTCGTGATGACACTCCGACGCAAAGGAGGTACGAGTGTTATTTCTTTTATTCTCCTGTTTTGGAAATTGTGGAAGGTATGGCAGGTGATAGTAATGTCAAGTCTAAATTTGAAGCAGATCAGATCGACTTCTTTATAGCTTTATAAACTATTGTTACTCTGGTTGCTGTGCAGTGCCGACTTCTGTTGCGAAAACACTGGAAGAAAAAGACTGCAACCTGGCAGAGGCGTACGCAGATGTCAGAACAGAAAAATAATGCATAACAGGCGTATAGGTAAATGATTTTTTAGAAGGGCAAGAATTGGAGACACCTCACTGAAATTGAAAGAGATGTCACTGAAACTGAACGAGGATGTTTCCTGCAAGGAGCAACCAGAGTTATCACAGACACGAAGGTCGCTATTCAAAACAATCAATAAATTAATCAATCAAACAGCAAATCAATTAGTTAATCAATCAATTATTTAATCAATCAATTGATCCATCAAACGATCAAACAGTTAATCAATCAATCAATTATCAAAAATCTTACTGCAATGAAATGCTAAAGATTATGTACCAGACCTTGGATGTTGCCTTCAAACTGTCGCCTTCAACATTTGCAGAAAATGAGAGGCATGATGCTTATCTGGACCGAGGAAGAACTTTATTCCTTGCATCACATTTTAAGGATTGTATCTTGATATGATAACAAATGCAGTGCCCAAGGTCAGTAGGATTTTCAAGTGGAAGAAAGAAATATTCTAGATTGGTTTGGCCAAGTGTGTTACTCAACTATCCTGGATTATTTGTATTGGAGATTGGCCTGCATCTTTCTGAGTGTGGACTGGGGAATAGCACAACTATGGCGCATTCAACCAAAACAACACACGGGCCGGCGGGGAGCCTCCCACACCAGGGTTATGGTGAAGACATCGGCAGCAGGATGTCGGATGCTCCTGGAGGCAGAAGAATCCCAGTGGATCAATGGATTCAGGATGCAACGTGGCCTGGCGGATGATCAGCGGTATGCAGACAACAGCGGGGCACAAATAGTTATCTAAGCATGACACTGCGATGGGGAGAAGGACCTCAATAGCCTTGGAAGGCTTTCCTTCTAGAGATGGTGTATCAAATAAAAACACTGGACGGAAGGCAATAGCAAACCACAGCTCTACTCTGCCAAGAAAATCATGGATATGAACCCTTTAAGTAACGGAGAAAACGGCATGAATGGGATTCTTGCTAATGGCTTCAATTCCTCGCCAGGTACGGCCGTCCATGGGCAGCAGGTGGCGCCGGACCGTCATCAAGCTACTGTCTGCAACACAACCAAACAACAACTGAGACTAGGAACATGAAATGTAAGAACACTATATGAAAGCGGGAAGCTGGATAATGTGAAGCAGGAAATGGCTAGACTAGAGGTGAACATTCT
>JANTCA010004574.1:0-10157 GCA_024741275.1 Chironex yamaguchii
TTAATGTAGACAGACTCCAGTACACTTAGATGAAAGGACGATCTAGCTGTGCCAATTATCCAAAAATTCTCGTCCTTGTACATTTTAGCGCATTCTGAATTTTGTAGTGAATGTTGGCCTATTGCAGGATCGCATGTTTTGGCAGTCATTTTTGGCTTGCAAGCGCGAGAAGGCTGTTCTCGAGGAGAAATTGACGAGAAATGATGATATCTGTGAAGAGCATAATCATCCATGTTTATTAAATATATATAAACTTCAAGAAATAAACACTTTTCAGCGTTTCGAATAATTCTTCTTTAGAAAACTGTTCTAACTTGCATACATGGACCTTTAGAGAACAAACATAACAAGTGTTACATAACTTATAAGAATAGAAGTTTAATACATCTTGTAACATCTTTTCTTTTATGTGGATTTAAGTGTGGAAATGGTTTGACAAGGGTTCCTTTGATGATTTTCAATCCCCCCTTTGTTGTTTCTCGGATGTTTCCTGTATTTTCATTGTATGTTCACATGGAGTGATTTTGCTGAATACGATACTAACTGTTCTCTTTACGGAAGCATGAGAAAGAATATCCTTCCTATTGTCTGTCTCTGTGTGTTTGTGCGTGTGATTTTGTTTGTGTTTGTGTATGTGTTTGTGTGTTTGTGTAAGGGCAAAGATAATAGGAGCCATTTTAAGTTTCAAGATTTCCTTGGTCACAATAATATATTATCCTCTGTTTCTTACACAAGATAACGTTGCTCTACTGTCATGCGTAAGTCTTGCAAATAGTAATAAATGGATACCTTGTAGGGAAGAAACATTTGCCAACGATCAGACAACCAACTTTATCTCACTTTTGCCAAGCGTGTCCTAAATCACTGACATGTTTATGATAGTAAATTACCCCAAGTAGTGACGATGCGCATCGTTATCGTCATGCACATATATATATGCAGCAAAATAAAATTTTGTTCTGGAGAATTGTACCATAGCAAATTGATTTGCATGAGCCCTTTCGGATAGTCATAAATAAAAAATTTCACCGCTCTGAAAATGTCATTTACCCCCCAAGTGGATACGCCACTGGGTGTAGGGCGAGCACAGTAAGCAGGCCATAAGTTATTTTTTCTCCACGGTAACAGTGAGTTGTGACGCGAATAATGTTCTATCAATGAAATATGAATTTCTTCTCCAGTCTGATACTTCTTTGCTATTTTTGAATATTTTAAGTTGCGTGCTGTTTAAAAATTTGTTAGACCCACCACCGCCCTTTCCCATACCCCGTCGGTGTCCCGTCCCTATCGCCTACATGCCCTCGTTCTCATCCTGAATGCTAAACCACGTGTGAATGTTGATGATGCAAAAATGGTCGTTCATGGTGAACGAAGTATCTTCTTTGAATTGTATCAGTTTACAATGTCAAATACAAAACAATGCATCTATAAACGAAGGTGTTTTAAAACCACAAAACAGAAAGCGCGGAGAATAACTGGACCTGTACATAATCGCATGTTATCGGGCAAGGATTACCGTGGTAATTACTGCAAATTTGATGTCTTTCAGGCCGGGTTAGGAAGATTCAGCTCATGTTTTATAAAAGTAAGAATACTAGCTAGTTTTGGTAAATTATTCTGCATTTGTTTGTGATGACCATCTGTGTGTTCACTGCTTGACCGAACTGAGATTATACGAAACTTAAAACTGACATCTATAAAGGTTTTTGTCTGACACTGATCACATAGGTCCGTCTGAATGCATTAACTGAAAACAGAACAGAATTTGTAGTGTAAGGTAAGATCGAAAATTCGTTGGCTGCTTTGTTATTGGTCAATTTTCAATCCTACCTTACACTACAAATTCTGTTATCTTTTTTGTTACTGTATTCAGACGAATCTATGTGATTATTGTCGGACGAAATCCTTTCAAGATGTCAGTTTTACCTAAGACATTTTTTAAGTTTTGTACTGTTAGCAAACTGTTCAACTATTTCCGACTGAGAATATTATTCTTCGTAGATTTCGTTCAACTGTTCGTTAGCAGTCTAACTGATATCTTGCGAGGAGTTAAATGATTGGATTGATAAACGAAGCACTAGGTTTATTGTGCGAAGGCAAAACACTACTGAGAGTCCACCAAATGCAAAAATATATGCTTGTAAATGTCTATCCTTATCCAGCGGTGAGAAATCAAGTGAGTGGGGCACAGCGACATTATTGCGGCAATGTCTCCACCCCAAACCATTTTTGACTAATCTTTATCCTTAAAAAATCCTATATTTCTAATCTATAAAGGTATTCACGCTATCGTGCACACGAATAACATAATTAATTACACTAGCACAGATTTTGTCATTAAATCCTTCTAGGTCGGCGGCAAGTTTAGCTTGAATGGTTAGGATGGCTCTTGCGTTTAATAGGCTCTCAAACATATTATTTCTCAACCAGGTCTTAATTCTTTTGCAAGCTTTTATATATGGCTTAAACGAAGTGACGAAGAATGGACTGTACAATGTTAAAACAAGACCGTCCGAAACTAACTACCACCACCTAACTGGATATCCGTAGAGGAAGAGGGGCCGAAACCGGACGCGGCTCCTCCTGACGATGTTCTGACGTGTTGAAAATGCATCTCGTAGTTTCATCCAGAAATGGAGCAGATGGTCTTGCAAGGCACAAACACCGTGTTTACATCAATCTCAAGGCTGAAAAGCATCGCTCTGCTTCAGTGCTATACACAGTTGTGGTCAGTACCACTTGAAGCAATTTAAAAACTTCTGAAAAAGTACCCCTGAGATTGTTCTCAAGAAAAAATGAATACAGCTCAATAAATTGGTGGGAACACCACCAAGATCAGACTAGGACACTTGAATGCGAGGACCATGCACGAGACGGGCAAGCTGGCACAGGCAACGTCAGAGATGAGAAGGTTCAATCTCCATGTCCTGGAGTGAGCGAGAGTAGATGGACTGGATCGGGGTGATGAAAACCATCACCAGAGAAACCATCCTATACTCTGGGAGAGATGATGACCAGCGCCAGGAGGAAGTTGCCATGATCCTCAGGAAAGGCACAGAGTGGTGCCTGCTAGAGTGGAAGCTCATTGACAACAGCCAGATGAGTGCAAGACTGAATATCTCCATCATCCAGTGCTATGGGCCAACAAACGACAACAGCGATGAGACCAAGGATGATTTCTATAGCCAGCTGCAGCCTAAGGTAGAGAAAGGCCCATGACACGATCTGCTCATCATCATGGGGGACCTCAACACCAAAGTCGAGCATGACAACACCGACTACAAGAGAGTCATGGGAGACATGGGCTGGGGACCAGGAATGACAATGGAGATAGACTGGTGGAGTTTTTTGCCATGAACAACCTTGTGATCAGGGGGAGGGGGCTCTCTTCACACATAGTGACATCCACAAGTGGACCTGTAACTAGCCGAATGGAAGAGACAGGAGCCCCATTGAACATGTGATGATCAGCAGTATGTGGCGATGTTCCCTACTAGATGTGAGTACCAAATGGAGTGCAGACATCAGGAGTGACCATTGTCTAGCAGCTTCACTCATCAAGTTGAAGCTGAAGAAGACCCCAGGCATGATCGACTTTGAGAAAAGATTCATCACCCAGAAACTGAAAGACGACAAGATGAGGACTGCCTTCATCACTGAGGTCAGAAACAGATTCCAGGCTCTGCAAGACCTGCCAGATCAACAGGACATAGACACAACATGGAAACAGATTGCAGCACTATACACTGCAGCAAGGAGAAGTTTGCAGCAAGCTTCAAGGAGATGTTTGTACACCTAAAGAAGAATACTAACAAGGAATGGATACAGCAAGAGACCTTAGATGCCATTGTGGAGAGGAGAGAGATCAAGAAAAAGCTACTTCAGACAAAGTCTCTATGACTTCAAGAGAGACAAGAGGAGCTGTTCGAAGAGGCGCACAAGGAAGTGAAAAGGTTCACCTGCCACAACATGAGAGATGCCATGGACCAACTGGCAGCAGAGGTGACACCACAACGAGCATAAGGGAGAGACTAAGATCACTAAGCATGTGTGTGGCAAGATCAGGGGAAGCAATGAGGCACCAATCAAGGACAAACAGGGAAAACTGCTGACAACACAGAAGGAACAAGAACTGAGATGTGCTGAACTATTTCAGGAAGACCACAACTGACCACTACCAAATGAGGAAGCTGTCATCCCAGAAGTCGATCAAGACCTAGAGATTGACAGTGACCCTTCAACAAAGGAAGAGATTGTGGTTGCCATCAAGACCCTCAAAAATGGCAAGTGACCAGGCCAGGACAATCTTGATTCTGAGCTGTTTAAGGCAGACCCTGAATTAGCAGCGGACATCTTGCTACCACTCTTGGTGTACCACAGCTATCTGCGAGGGGGAGAAGGTACCTGACGACTGGACCAAAGGAGTGAGATTTCCAATAAAGGAGCCCTTGATGACTGCAACAACTGGAGAGGGATCACTCTACTTTCAGTGCTGAGCAAAATACTGGCCAAGGTTATCATGTAAAGAATGTCAGATGCTGCAGATGTGACACTTCAGAAGGAACAAGCAGGATTTAGAAAGCAATTGGGGTGTACAGATCAGATTTGCTGTGTGGAACATCACTGAGCAATGCACAGAATGGCAACAACAGCTCTATGTGAACTTTGTCAACTTTGAAAAGCGTTTGACAGCATTCACAGAAAAAGCCCTTGGAGCATCTTTTGACTCTATGGCATTCTGTCCAAACTGGTGCACCTGATCAAGAGCTTCTACAACAACTTCAGATGCTCTGTAACCCATAACAACACCTTCTTCAATGTCAAAACAGGTGTAAAGCAAGGATGCATGATGTCAGCAGTTCTCTTCAACTTGGCCATTGATTGGGTGATGAGGAGGATGACAGAAGATAGCTTTGGCGATGACCTTGACTTTACCGACAACCTGGTGCTGCTGTTTCACACACACCAGCACATCCAGGACAAGACAAGCAGACTTCAGACCTTTGGGCAGCAGGAGGGGCTCCGAATCAGCACCAAGAAAACAGAGACCATGACACTGAATGTCAACAACCCTGCCCCTGTCAAATGTGAATGGGTCAGATCCACACCAGGCAGACAAATTCACATACTTAGGCAGCATCATCAAACCCAAGGGTGGCACAAAGGAGGACATACACAGCAGACTGAGCAAGGCCAGGAGCATATTTAAAGACATGAACAACATCTAGAGATCCACACAGTACAGTACTAACACCAAGCTGAGACTGTACCAGAGCTGCATTCTGTCTATGTTCCTGTATAGAGCTCAATTTTGGAGGGTGACACAGGCTGATTTTACCAAACTTTGATCCTTCTACACCACCTGTCTTTGAAAAATCCTCTGCATCTTTCAGCTGGAGAAGATCTGCAATGAATAACTGTTATGGAGGTGCAAGCAAAGGGACTTGGGCACCATCATTACAAGAAGAAGGTGGAGGTGGATAGGACATGTGTCGAGAAAGGACCAACAGTCAATCATAAGAACAGCACTACACTGGACCCCAGATGGAAAGAGGAAGAGAGGAAGACCAAGAATAGTGTTTAGGAGGACAGCGGAGAATGAGATGATAGCCATGCAGCACTCTTGAGGTTTGTTGGCTAGGTTGGCTCAGGACAGATGGAGGAGCTTTGTTGCTGCCCTACACACCACTGGGTGTAATGGAGAATGAGGATGATGAGTTAAGTGGGGCACATCGGCAAGTGCCCTGAATAATGATGCAATTAGTTGCTGTAAACAAATCATTAAGTACCACCAGATGAAACGAAGAATCGACTCAAATGATTGGATACAACTTGTGTCATTTAGGGCATGCCCTACCTAGAAGTCAAATTGTGAACCCTCCCAAATTGCTCAATTTGCTGTTGAACTTTGATCAATTCCACAGACACCATGGCAAATAGTGGGCAGATTGTATGATTTCCTTGAAATTATTTGTAAGAAAGGAAGTGATCTGAGTGTGGATTGCATAGACTGTTTTAGTATCAAACACATGGTTTCTTAAATATAAAATACTAACAGCGCTTGATTTAAAATGTCTTTTTTTTCTTTTCTCTTTGTCTGCACTTTTTTGTCTGTCTGTCTGTCTGTCTCTCTGTCTGTCTGGCTGAGCTAGAAAAAGAGAATGTTTTGGAGCTACATTGCCAGGCACTTGTTATTGCTTTGTAAACCAGGTTTCATTTATAGGTCATGGGTGGGGTTTTTAAGAAGAAGGGGTGTCAAAATAGGGTACAGATTGGAAAATAAAATAGGATCGGGTATTTATGAGATCAGAGCACCTTGAATACTGAACGAATCTGCTGAATGGGAACATTAGAAAGCATTTTATTACAGCACAGATCAAATGATAGCTAGTTCAGTGCAAATGGAAAGTATACTTCACATGAGAAGAATGCATCATATATGCAGTTGCTTTGTCTCCACTTTGAATGGTTTGGGAAGAAGGTATAGAGCGCATTTTGCAAATTCAACTTAGTATTTCATATCAGGCTTTTAAGTGGAACAGTACCAAGAGTGTGTCTTTGAAACTGAGACACAGCATACTAGAACTATAGAAGATAGAAGTAAACAATGATCTTGTGTAATGAACAACAGTGAAGTTATGGTTGTGGCAACCACAGATTTGAACCTGAGTTTCTCAACTTCAATTCGGATACTGGCCAATAGAAAAGATAACAAACGCCATGTTTTAGGTCATCCACTGTTGTCGCTCGTTATTGTAAAGAGTTGATTAGTTCTCATCTCCATGTACAGGTGGCAGTTGTGTCCCAAGATTACCGTCCTTATTAACTAGAAATGCCCAATGGCTACCAGTATCCTTTTGCATTTTCTGGACCCCAATTGATGGTGGCTGCTTCAAACAGGGTGAAGACCAATTGCATCATACCGCTCCACAGCTTCTGTTCATCGCAATGAGATTCAAGGAATGCTTCTAGGTCTGGAGTCTTTGCAAGGAGCCTGCTAATTTTCTTCCTGGTTTGTGATTTTAAATATGTTTAGCCAAGCAAAACTGTCGCCCTGGGGTCAGCAGGAGGAATCAGTATTGCAGGAATGACAGTCCCAGAACGTCCTTGATCATCTGCTCATGGTACTGTCTATTGTGCTGACATGACATCCATGTACATTGTTTAAGCTAGTTCCAGATAGAAGTTCATTGATGCTTTGTCATAGTCAAAGCTTGAGAAATCCCTGCTGTGCATATAGGCAACCATACTCAGGAGGTCCCTGTATCACAAATGTTCTTTTAGTAGCTTTTACAGGTTGTCTGTACTGATATTTAAACCTCAACGGTGGCTACCTTGCAGTCTCTTGTAATTAGCAATAGTAGGGTTGAAGGAAATTATGGCCTTTGTAGAATGCTCTTTTGGAGAATGGATGGCATGAAAGGCTATTTGATAAAACACGTGGCTGTTAACTGGAACTATTAAAGTTTGTTGGTGCACTCTGCCAGCCAATGATATTTTATGTATGATATAGTGGCATCATCTTATGTTATAATTTTCGTACCTTTTGACGAGAGGCCTGACTTGTAAATGAAACTATTACTGTGCTATCATCCACTATTAATGAAATATCATAATGGAAGTACACTTTATGATTTTAGATCCATGAAAAATCAAGTTCTGTCAGATCAGTAGACTAGGACCAATTTCAGTTATTCACCAGAAAATACTGTATGCCCTATCAGCAATTAAAATTGTTATGTAGATCTTACCACAACACTTGCTTCAAGTTTTTATACCACTTGGTACATACATAGCATTTGGTCAGGCTCATGAACCTGGCCAGGGAATGTCTACCTGACAGCAACACTGACAAATTTGGTCAAGGATTGGTTGCAGAGTTTGATTTGGCCTGAAGTCCATTGGCCTATAATAAAGTGAACACAATTAAACACATCCGGTAGCCTTGGCTAAAAAGTATTTGCTATGCCCACCCTTGACAGCTGCTAGGGAGCAGAAATTGACTGATAACAGTCCTTGCTTCTTAAGTCTTTCATAGCTTATGTGCAGTTTACACTTTGCTTTATGCCAGTTTTTATGAAACTCAAGTATAAATGAAAAACAACAAGTGCAAAGGGTTGATCTGAAATGATGACTTCATAAGGTTAACATGCAGGAACTCATGCTTATTCATTGCTCACAATTACCCAGACTACAAACTAACTAGGTTAGTGCTCACTATGACCCCAACCTGAAAAAATTGTCTTGCAACCGAACAACATTTCTACAGACAATGATTGTGCTCTTTTACTTTTTTGAGTCTTGAGAATATGACAGACTGATTTGGCCCACAAATTCTTTCTGATGCGACAACATCTGGCTGTGTATAAAGAATCAACCAGTTAAGAGGTACACTTTCAAAGAGTCGCAAAGAAAAATAAAATTACAATGCCTCTGAAAAATTGTTTGAAATTTCATTTTCATTCATTGGTATTGAATTTGAAAGCTATCATTTCTGTGTTAGCACATAATGCATTGTAGGTCTATGGAAAGTGCACTTTTTAGAAATATCTCAAGCTGTAAAGAGATTTCTTCTTAGAGGATATACTACTGGAATTTGTATACCACAGCCTAGTTGTTGAAGTTCTCCATTTAGCTCACACATACTCTCTACTTGCCATTAAGGAACTTAATTAACACTGAATGTATTTTGTGGACTACAGTGTTAAAGATATGACAGACACTGCTTTTAATTTTGTACTAGGGCCTTCCATTAACTTTATTACGTGGCCAAGAATGTTACTAACTGGTGTGCTTTTATGAAATACTTTTTTACCCATTCAGAATGGCATATCAGCCTAGAACTGAGATGCTTTTGTCCATCAATGGATATCAGGTTCAAATCAAAGAACCAGATCCAAAAATGAAACTTGCTGACTTCCTGAGAAATTGGATGGATCTGAAAGGTAAGCACTTGTTTTAAGCTTTTATTGAATTATTTTTTAATAATTTATTAAAATTTCATTGATGTTTTGTTTCAATTTTACACTTGATTCAAGCTGACTGATCATTCTGATTCTCGCATAGTGGGTGGCTCTATCCTTCATGAGTGTTTTCGTAAATGACCGAAAATGCAATACAGCAAATGTGCTGCTTGATATGTTTGGGAGTTTTACCTTTATACAGTTGTCTTTCCAGAAATCTGTGACTGATTTCCCTTGATGGGTTCTCACTTAACAGGGCTGCTATACTTTTAATCTCTCGTCTAGAACAGTCTCGCCAAACTTTTGCCTAACCTTTTGCGAACATTTTCCATTTTATCTGCAAGAAATTAATTATAGCTGTTTGCAAAACGTCCTACTGATGTACACCATCAGTATTTAAGATGACAGGTTGTAGGTAGGACTCCAGTCTTGTTGTGAGAGAAAAAAGCGGCCAATGTAGTGGTCTCTCTTAAATGTTTTTGAGCACTTTTTAAACTGAAGACTAATAAACAGACAACAGCTGTCTGTTACAACTTTCTTTGGAATACTGTACCCAAGGAAGGTTTTTATGAAAACTGACTATAATTTCCATTTGTGTTATGTATTCCAACAGCTCTGTTATTAATGTTGTCCATCATAATGTGTCATGCCATGTTCATTTAGTTAGTAATTGTCTGTATCCACATTGAATTATAATTTCCTTACCTGGTCACACTTGAAGAACTGTAATAGCTGAGTACGAAGTTTCAGATTTGCAATTGCAAGATCTGGGTTCCCACCCCCTATTTTTTGTTTAGAAATACATCTTCCATTTAAAACCTCCACAACTACATTCTGGCTATAGTACTATGCTGAACGTGTGGTTATATCATGTTGGTCAAACTCAAACTGATTGTTGTCCACATTCTAAAGTATTATTTCATATAATGCAACATTTATTTAATTGTAATGCTAATCCTACCATGTTAACTACTGATCTCTTATGGTCTGATCTGGCAGCTGCCGTTGGCATCCTTGGTCTAAAAACTGACAGTTGAAGCTAGTTCATCATCAGCTACAATAACGATAATAACACCAGTTGCAATCATGGCATGATGTGTGTTTCTACATATTATGCATACTTGATATTGCATTTATGATGCAATTAGAAGCAATGCTTATGAAAAGGACTGTAATTTTAAGCAGATACAGATA